>SCDZ01000407.1:0-89054 GCA_004143845.1 Drosophila lacertosa | reverse complement strand
TATATATATATATATATATATATATATATATATATTCATGTGTTTGTAGTTCTGTTTATATTTATTTATTAATAGCTTAAGGAAGCGCACTTTGTTACGGCCTCTTTTGCGAAATTCGGATGAATTCGCGTACAAATCTCTCTTACAGCTGCTGTTTACTATTTCACAAGTTTTGTTATGGAAAATACTTAAAATCTTAATTGATATACACAAGTGTTTCTTATCACCTGTGCACACACACATACATACATATATTTGTTTGTGTGTGCTTAGGTTATTTCTTAAATCATATGAGTAAGCAAATATTAATCAAATACTTAATTATAACTGCTGTCGCAGAAATTTATATAAATTTACTTGCTGTCATCAATTGTGCTAAATGAACTTATATGCTAAGGATGAATTTCTGGTTGTCTTATTAAGTTACATCATTATTTGTATGTATGCAAATGTTTAGGCATATGCGTTTGTCTGTTTTTGTTATTGTTGCCGTAGTGCGTAAATTTTTTGCAATCGACTGCATGCGATTATCGATAATTGCGATAACGCAGCAGCTGCAGGCAAGCAGTGCATAAATGAACATCTCAAACTATTTACAGTCATTAATAACGCAATATGCAAATATGGGTTTCCTTAAAAATATATGATGCACTACGGATTGCAGAGATATTCAAATGTGTATATAAATAAAATTGAAGATTTCTTTCTCATTATGTTTAAGTACATAAAAGGCAGAATTTGGATTTTTAAAATATGTAGCTGCTATGGAAATAATGGATATAGTCTGTAAGTTTACGGTTTTATATAGCTACGGCATGCCGCGTCTGCGCTTTATCAAGGTGTGTTTGTATTTGTCTTATAAGTGTTTCTTTTAGTTTCTTTTAATTTTTTTTCTTTGTATATTTATGTGTAGGTAAATGTATTTTTCAGATTCAGTCGTTTATGTTTGTTAACTTAAGCTAGTTTTATGTTTTATAATTATGTTAATGCAATAGTGCTGAGCTTAGTAACTGTTATTGTTCCTATTGTTTGTTTTTATATGATTATTGTTTCAATTAAATGGCTCTGCGCATGCGCAACTAAAGTTTTTTTCATTCTGTTTAAAATACTTGTTTGTTTTATCGGTTTTTGTTTTTAGACTCGCACACGCACTACAATAATATTGTATATATAGATAAATTATATGCATACATAGTTGTACAGAGAATACTTTAAGAAATACTTGTTTTTTGACACTTATTAATCATTTAACTAGTGCGGAATGTTTTTGCCTCGTTGCCCCTTCGAAGTTCTTTAGTCACCATGATGCGCATTTTGGGGGAATGTCTTTTGTATATGAACATTTTGTCTAAGTTATATAAACTATATATTTTACATAATAAATGTTTTAAAAAAAAAAACAAAAAATAACAAAGGAAAATAGTAATTGAAATTTCGCTAATATTGCCACCAAAATGAGCATTTGAGCTGCTGTGCGAGCAAGACGGCAGATGCATATACTCGCGTATACATATATATCAGTTATTATATATGGCTTAGGTCTATTAAAGTTCTTGGCTTAGTTACGGACAATTTGTAAATACTTTTAAGCTTAAGTACAAGTCTAAACAGCGCTTCGTCAAGGAAAGTGCAAAAAGGTTTACAAAGTAAAAAAAATATGGTAAAGAGAAATAAAATTTAAATAATTAAAAATAATAGTAATTGCAATATATAATAATAATGATAAGAGTAAAATTAATTAAATACATTTTAAAGGCTGTTGTTGTTTTTGTTGGTTTTTAAAAATAGCTGCCGTACATTGGCATTGGAGGACATTGCAATAATTTAGATCTGTTTAATAAACATAATTTCCAAGCTAACACCATCATGGATGACCATGGATTAACGCTGGCGCTCACAGCGTCGTGGTGCGGCTGGAACGGCCGCCAACGGCGCCCGTGCTGCCGTTGGGCCGATTGTGACGACGCTTGTGCAGGTAAAGGCCGGCGGCCTGGGCGAATGCCGAGCCGCATATCTGGCAGACGTAGCGCTTGACTTTATCGTGGATCTGCTTGTGATTCTGTAGATTTTTCGTAGACTTGAAGCTCTTGCCGCAGATGTCGCACTTGAACTCCTCGTTGCTGTAGTGCTGCTTTAGATGATCGAACAGGCTGTGGCGCGACACAAACGATTTGCTGCACTGCGGATAGTCGCATTTGTAGCAGCGCTCGCGCTCGTCCTGGTGCACGATGCGATGCGCGTTCAGATGGCCGGGCGATGCGAACGTGCGATGGCAGACCTCGCAGCCGAACGGTTTGGGGCCGTCCGGCGGAAACATGTCCTCCTCCTCGCCGCCCAGATCGCCGCCAGTGCCATCTGCGTCACCGGCAGCGCTGTCCAATATACTATGGTTGAGCGCCAGTGTGGGCAGGAAGAGTTCATCGTTGTGGCGACGCAAGTGCTCGTCGTAGTTGGACTTCTCCCGAAAGCTGGCCGTGCACAGTTCGCAATTATATTTGACCTCGTTGCCGGCGCCCAAATGCAGCTGCTTGTGATTCTCGAATTCGTCCGCATTATTGAACTGTATGTTGCAGACGTTGCAATAATAGCCGCCGCCCAGGCTCGGCTGGTGGCTGAGCATGTGCAGGTCCAGTTCCCGTAGCGTCTGTACAATCTCGCCGCAGTGCTGGCACTTGAACGGCGGTATATCGTCGTCCATGAAGCTCATCTGATCGTAGTATATGTAGTTGGGTATAAACTTACGTCCCATGCGCTCCGCATTCAGGCGTTCCATTTTCTGCTTGGAGTAATCGAAGCGCAGCTGCGAGATCCGCTTCGATATCTGTATGGTGGTTACATCGATTAGCTGCTGCAGCTCCATCGCCATCTGCTGCAGGCCCTCGCCACGTCGCTCCTTGCTGCGATAGTCCGGATCGAAGCGATTGTAAAAGCACTGATATCGCTTCACCATCACCAGTAGCTTGGCCGTCGACGTATCGTTCCATATGGCCGAAAAACGGCGTCTATACGATGTTTCCTGTTGGATATCATGGAGTATTAGTTTAAAAGTAACATAAATGGATTAACAGTTTTATAAAGATCATATTAAATCAAAAGTTTTTAGCCATTTTTAAAGTGAAGATTGGCTTGCAGGCTTGTTAAAAGTAGTTGAATTTTGTATTTGCCTTGTGAGGTATAAATTTTAAAAGAATTTCTATTTTATAATATTTTATCTTTTTACGTACATAACATTGTTACTTAGTACTTAAAAGATAACATTTTTAAGAACATATATATAAAATATATTGAATAAAAATTATAAACAGAAACTCATTAGTCTCTAACAACTTTTAAATGACTACTTAAGAAAAAAATGTTTTATTGATAGATAGATATAAATAATATAATCCTACTTATATATGTTTTGGTTTCTTACTACTTTAGGATAAGGATGGATCATTATTGTATTTAAATACTTAATATTACAGAGAATGTAAATGACAACAAATGTATATGAATTTATCATTAAGTCTTTAGATACTTAAATAAAGGGAATGTTTATTTAAAATGTCTGCAGGCAGACAAAAACGAACTCTTAACCAATTTATAAGGCAGCCAAAAATAAATTTGGGCATTGTCTTGGATTTGGATTTTGTTGCCAAGGCTGCAAACCAGTTTGCTCAAATAAAATTCAAGTTTTCTTTTGCTATAAACTTTAAAAAAATTGATTCATAGGCAATTAAACTAATTCGGAACCAAAACTTAACTTTACAAACAATAATAAATATTATAAAAAATTATATACAATTTTGTTAATATTATTACAATATTTTTTTAGCTTAAACTATTTTTAGTGTTATAAACTTGTAAATGTCAAAAAGAACAATTTCTTTTTTGTGAAACAACTAAAATCATTAACTTAAAAAAAATACCTAAAAACATATTAATGTTTGAAACAAATATGTTATTGAGAAGACTGCTTACACTTGAATAGACCCTTTGATATATGGCTCTTAATGTACTAAAGCTGATTATTTAAAGCGAGTTGAATTAAAATAAACTATTGAAGAAGACGAGGTGTCTAGCTGCTCAGCACTGTTTATGTCTATTGCATAAAGCTTTATATGTATATATATATATAGATATATATATATATCCGATAACATTACGCAGCGTAAATATATATATAAAGGCATTGGGTTCCACAGATTTATGCGTTTGCGCAAACACAACTCACCTTGACGACAGCGTCGGACATTTTCGAGTTGTAGCTGTAGACCTCGTTGAGGAAGTGCAGCTCCTTAAAGTACCACAGCGTGCTGATATTTGTCTTTTCGAGGGCCATGCGATTGCATTCGCGCTTGTAAACGGTGCGCAGATTGTCCCATTTGCGGGTGATGGCGTCCTTGGCCAGTGAGATATTGAAGCGATTCTTGAACTCGAGCACTATCCAGTCCAGGAAGCGGGCACGTTTCACACGATCCCGAAACTGAGCGTGACTGTGATCCCAGAGGAATGGATTGCGCTTGTACGAGTGTATCAGGAATTGTATCATCTTGCGATCCTTGATGTGCATGGTCAGCTCACGATCGCGCTGCAGAAGAGTCGAATTATAAAACCTGTGTGTATTTTTTGTAAAGTTAACTTACGCCAATTAACGATTCCTCGACCATTTCGTCGTAGCTGAGGAAATCGGATTCACCGGCAAGCGGATTGTTGCCTTGTGCATTGTAACTGCTGCTGCTGTAGTCTTGATACTCCCCGGAATTGTCATCCACATAGCTTTGCTCACCGTCGACATAATCCTCCATGGAGTCGTCGCCATCCATGGCCAGCGGCTCGTTTTTCACAGCCAAGCTGTTCACAACATGTCGGTCAGCATAGGACGCCGGCCTGGTCAGCTTTATGCGAGGCCTGCCGACACCTCTGGCTCTTGTACTGGCCGTGATCAAGGGGGGTTCGCTTTCGGGCAGTATGGCTTCGCTGTCGTCGTCGAGATCGTGGCCATTATCATCGGGCACTGCCACGTTATCGTTTTCATCATCATCATCATCATCATCGTCGACAGCAGCATCATCGTCGTCGTCGTCATCATCATCTCCGTCGTCATCGTCGTTGTTGTCGGTGCTGTCAGCCTCTTGCAGCTCCTGTTTGATGACCATTTGGGGCTCCAGCAGGGCGGTGTCCGCATCGGTTAAGTCTTCGATCTCATCAAACTGGTGAATTCCACCGTTGCCATAGCCGTGCTGACCATCCGCGTCGCCATCGCTTAGGCCCAGCACCGACATGGGCTGGCCCATGCCCAAGGCGTAGGGCACATTGCTGGCTGTGCCCGGGCCCGAGCCCGAGCCCGTGCCCTCCAGATGCACGGTCTGCATGTGGCCAATGAACGCATCGAAGTAGAGAAACTTTTCGCTACAGAAACTGCAACGCAACGCGAAATACTGAAAGTCCTCGGTGGCCGTCACGACACCACAATCCTTTGCGCACTGTCGAAAAATGTCCTCATCATTTGTACGTGGATATGCCAACACGCTCATTGTGCCCCACGCAAGTTTCTCGATTCCACCTTGAACTGTTTGTTGTTAACAATTTGAACGCGTCCCGTTGCACGCTAGCTATTGGGGAAGCACTGAGCACTGAGTTGATTGTTTTATGGTAATTCCTCTCAACACAAAAAAAAAAATTGTCGCCGAATTAGTTTCGTTTAGTGATGCGTGCTATGTATGGGTTTTTGTATTGTTATCGTTATCGGTGTCTTATTGATATGGCAGCCAACTGATACCCAATAGTTTGATCAAATATTTAAATTATATATGTATATATAAACACATGCACGCACATACACATTTATACATATGTACACTTAGTATAGAGATGCGTATATACATATATTGAGAACTTGTTTATGTTTTGAGTCTGTCACGATTTGATGAGCTCACATTTATAAACTTGGCATTCGATTTAACTTACAAGTACAATTTACGAGAAACTCATTGTTATTTTCCATGTATAACGTGCATTAGAAATTTTTATTATTTAATGTTATTACAGAATTTTCGGACAATATGAAATGCAAACATGTTTTTATTTGGTGCTGTCCACTTGCTAATTTCCATTGGTGGAAGCAATAATATCGATTGTTAACAAGCTTTATAACTTGAAAGATACATTTAAAAATTTTAAAAGTATATATTATTTAAAAGTTTCTTTAATTTTGCTGAGATAAACTGTATCATAATTTGAAGCGATCAATCAATTAACTGAGAGCTTACCTAACAAATCGCCTGAGCAGCATACTAGCTGGCACTGTTTATCGATGGTGGCTCTGACAGACGATGGCCGAGCAATCGAAACAGCCGCTCCGTTGTCATCATCGATTTCTTAGTGATTCTTTTTCAACAACTGGTCGGCGTGTGTTGCACTTGCATTCAATTCTCCTAATTTTGTATTTGTTGCTACTCAAAACACCAAAATGGCTTCCATCAGCTTATTAAACCCAAAGGCTGAATTTGCCCGCGCCGCACAGGCTCTGGCCATTAACATCAGCGCGGCGAAAGGCTTGCAGGATGTGATGCGGACCAATTTGGGACCGAAAGGAACAGTTAAAATGTGAGTACCTTCATTTAAATGTGCATTTAAAGGCATCAGTACCATTACAATAAGGATTACAGCCCAGGCGCATTCGCAGCATTATATTTAACAAACTTTTGGCGACAGCTGCGGTGCCGCCTTCCAAGTGAGGTTAAATCCGCTGCCGTCAATAGCGGCATGCGTCATCGAGTAAAAGAGAAGGCAACAGCGCCAGTTAGCCTACAAAAAGCTAAAAAGCAATTTCAATTTGTTAAGAAGCATCTGCTAAATGAAACTGACGCTTTTACAGTTTCCTTAACAAATTTGCATAAATATTTATATTTCTGTGTTGCCGCAAATGCAAACATTAAGCCTTTAAAAACCTCTAGTTGGTCATGCCTCACGCGCTCGCACTCACACACACGCGCGAACATATGTTCGTGTGCCGACTGAGATGGAGTCATAAGTTTTGTTTGCGTTCTCGAACATTCCCAAGTTGATTGGTTGCCAACCATCGATTAATTAGCAAATCGATACTATTTATTGGTACTATCGATGCAATCATATCCTGCAAGTGCAACCATAATTTATATACCCTTTCCATTTGTCACGAAATATATGTACGTAACCGTAACCTCTTTCCTTGTAACCACTCTGTTATTATAGACATGATAAAAAACTTGACCATTTAAAGGTTTGTTTATTTACTAAAATTGCGGCATTTTTAAAAACTCCAGGTTGGTCTCCGGCGCCGGTGACATTAAGATCACCAAGGATGGCAACGTGCTGTTGCATGACATGCAAATCCAGCATCCGACCGCTTCGATGATTGCGCGTGCCAGCACCGCTCAGGATGATGCGACGGGCGATGGCACCACCACTACGGTGATGCTGATTGGCGAGCTGCTGAAGCAGGCAGACATCTATGTGTCGGAGGGTCTGCATCCGCGCATCATGACGGAGGGCTTTGAGAAGGCACGCGACAAGGCACTGGAGGTGCTCGACAAGGTCAAGGTGCCCGTAGAGATCAACAAGAAGAATCTGATGGAGATTGCCAACACCAGTCTGAAGACCAAGGTGCATCCACATTTGGCCGATTTGCTGACAGAGGTATGCGTTGACGCTGTGCTGACAATTGCCAACGAAACGAACAAGCCGATTGATCTGCACATGGTCGAGCTGATGGAGATGCAGCACAAGACCGACACAGACACGCAGCTTGTGCGCGGCCTTGTCATGGATCATGGCGCCCGTCATCCCGACATGCCTAAGCGCCTGGACAAGGCCTACATACTCACCGCCAACGTGTCGCTGGAGTACGAGAAGGCTGAGGTAACCTCAGGCTTTTTCTACAAGACGGCCACAGAACGTGAGGCATTTGTGCGCGCCGAGCGCGAATTCATCGATCAGCGCGTCAAGAAGGTCATCGAGCTGAAGCGTTCCGTCTGCGATGGCACCGACAAGACCTTTGTGCTGATCAACCAGAAGGGCATTGATCCAATCTCACTGGACGCACTGGCTAAGGAGGGCATCATGGCGCTTCGTCGTGCCAAGCGCCGCAACATGGAGCGTTTGGCGCTCGCCTGCGGCGGCACTGCAATGAACTCTTTTGACGATCTGCAGGAGGAGCATCTCGGCTATGCGGGCTCCGTTTACGAGCACGTGCTCGGCGAGAATAAGTACACGTTTGTCGAGGACTGCAAGAATCCGCTGTCGGTGACCATTCTGATTAAGGGCCCCAACAAGCACACAATCATCCAGATCAAGGACGCCATCCGTGATGGTCTGCGTGCCATTAACAATACCATCGGCGATAAGGCTCTGGTGCCGGGCGCCGGTGCCTTCGAGGTGCGTGCCTACAACGAGCTAATCCAGTTTAAGGACACGATCAAGGGCAAAGCCCGTCTGGCCGTGCAAGCATTTGCCGATGCCCTGCTTGTCATACCCAAGACGCTGGCAATTAACAGCGGCTATGACGCACAGGACACTATTGTGAAGTTGACGGTCGAAGATAGGCTGAGCCCGGAACTGGTTGGCCTTGATCTGGCCACCGGCGAGCCCATGAAACCCACCGACCTAGGCGTCTATGACAATTACATTGTCAAGAAGCAGATCCTGAACTCCTGCTCCATCATTGCCAGCAACTTGCTGCTCGTCGACGAGGTGATGCGTGCGGGCATGACCAGCCTTAAGGGCTAGTTGCTGCTACGGACTAGCTGGTGTAGCGTCTATGAGTTTCATCTAATATTAACCAAGCTAACTTAAACAACAACACACACACACAATCTACACACACATATGCACTCGCAATAACAACAACTAGTACTCAAATAACGACGAGTTGCCTTCAACAGGCACTTGTTGACGCCGCATCGATCCTCTATCGAACTGCTGCCACTTCTAAAAAGGAGTCCAAACGCTAGCAAAAAAAAAAGTTAATTTCATCAAGTATTTCTCTATGTTTTTTTATATCACTAATGCTTACTTTATGCGAACCATTGGTTTAAAAAATATATTAAACATCATTTCAACAAAAAGACACTGTTATTTATTTTAGCCAAATATTATTTTATTTTGTAGGATGATTTGCAAGCAAAACTTTATTTATTTGTGATTATTGGGGTTTTAATGAAGGGTGTCTAAAAACCGAATGCAAGGGTTCGGCCAGTGTAAAAATGTTGGGCTAAGCCGCAGGCATTGTTAAGTGTTTTTAATAAATTGGGTAAAGACTCATTTCATACCATACCCTGTAATTCAATTGAGGAAAATTATTATTACTATGGTCATGTTTTTTAAAAGTCGACTTTTTTATGATTTTGTGTGCATCTCAAAACTATTTTAGAAGAGTTCTAATAAAATAGAATACAACATAAAAAGTGAACATAATAAATGTCGAAATAATAATGGTTCTCCATATAAGGATTATTGCTCTTGGGTTTTGTAAATGCAATAGATACAAGATTGATAATAGTACTAAAAATCCTTCAAAATCAAAGATAAAAACCTAACTGAAAAGAAAGTTTTAAACATACGATTTTCAAATGAAGAGTCTTTTAAATATAAATGTTTGACATAATCGTAAATAGAAAAACATTTCGACATTTTCATTTGTATTATCATTCTTTATTATCATAAATAGATTTAAATTAAATAAATGCAATACAATTAAGCACAATTTCATTGTACACACTTTGAAATTAGTTTTGCTTTCATTTCTCGTTCTTAGTTCCTTGCTTTAAATTGCTTTTGTTTGCTGTTTATTGCCTTATATGCTTTCTTGAAAGCCTTCTTCGTGTGTGTTCTTTTTATTTTATTTTTTTTTTTCGTTTTTTCTCTTTTAAATTAAATAAATGTGAGTATGTGCGTGTGTGCGGGTGTTTGTTGTGGGTGTGTGTGTGTATAGGAAAGTAGCAGGGCTTGCACGAGTGTGTATGTGAGTGTGTGTGTGTGTGTGAGTGTGCATCTGCGGCCGCAGTCTCTATACAAGTTACAAAAGAGATCGATCGACAGAGCCTTAAGCTCGCTATTCAATCTATCTATCTCTCTCAGGCGCTCTCTTTCTCTCTCTTTCTCTTTCTCTTTATTTTTCTCCTGCTCTCTTCCTTACTTGTTTGGGCGTCTCTTTCGTAACTTTATAGAAAGTACGCGCTCGCAGTTTTCTTTTTTCTTTTGTTTTTTTTTATGCTTCTCATTTTAGAAATTTGTTTAAATTAATCTTCGCATAAATGTTAAAATGTTTGCTTTGTTGCTTATTCGCTTTGTCGCTTTCTGCTTTGTCTACTAAACGTTAGAAAATAAGTTTATTTCAAAAAATAGGCTAAGGGCCGGCATTTGCCGAACCAATTTTTCTGGAAATTAACTCACGCGCTTAAACTAAATAAATATAAATAAATAAATTGTATATATAGTAAATAATTAAAAAAAAAAAAAAAACAAAAAATATACGCTTGTCAGGCAGCTGCTCTAGGTGTGTGTGTATGAGTGTGTATGTATGTGGAGATAGCTGTTTTTTCCATTTTCTATTGCAAGCCGTGGAACTGTGGAACTGTGGAACTCCGCTGTTTGCTCTCTTTGCCGGCTTCTCTCTCGTGAGAGAGCGCTGAGCGCTGACAAGCGTGCCATAGGCGAGAGAGATAGACATAGCGTGCGAGAGAGTAGGTGTAAGTATGCGTGTGTGTGTGTGTGTCTGTGTTGTGTTTGTGGGTATTGGTGACAATTTGTTTTGTGTATGGTTTTTGTTTTCCTTTTCTTTTTTATTTGCCTTCATTTTTGTGGCGCTTCTTGCGGCGCCACATTGCTCCGCTGTCCACCATCCGGTTGCGCCAAAACCTATGCTACGATTTTGTGCGGCTGCATCCACTTCTTCATGTAGTAGCAGAACAGGGTGGAGATGTAGAGCAGAATCATCAGCGCACAGGTCACGGCCAGCGCCAGCACAGACGTCTTCGTTGGGCACGGCTCGATAATGGTGACAGTCTTGTCTGTGAACGAAGGAAGAGACAGTGTTGGTGTTAACTGGGTTTCTATCAAACGAATTGATCTGAATTGAGTTGTTGCTAACCTTTGGCAAAGTCTGTGCTGGGATCTGCCTTGAAGAATTCACGCTTCTCATCGCCAAAGTCCAAGACGAGAATCTCCTGCGAGATGTTCATGTCATCCTCGCTCTTGGTCTCATTGCTGCAATGAGTGAAAGCTGTAGACCAAGGACTCTCTTGGTGTGCAAGGATACTCACCTCTCAATAGAACGACGACGCCTTCTGCCCAGCGATTCAAAGGATTCCATGTTCCATTCGCAGACGGCCGGCTCGCAGGGACCCAGACAGTACTTAACATTGCACTGGAAGATGACGCCGTAGCTCTCGGTAAAGCGGAAGGCCTCGTAGGTGGACTGCAGCGCGTTGCCGTCGGCGGTGAAGCCCGGGAAGATGGTGGGATCTGTGGGGCAGCCCTCGTCGTCGATGATCTTGAAACTGGTGCGTGCATCCTTGGCCATGGCCACGCAGCTGCGCGCAAAGATGCCATAAGGAGCTGCAAGCAAAGTAAAGTAAAAAAAAAAAAGAGAATGCATCAGCAGCTGCTCCTTGAATGGGCCACGTGCTCGACTCACTGTCTTCGGGTATTTCAATGCGGAAGTTAAGGCGATCGCCGATGCGCACAGTTTCCACCTCACGCTGACGTGTGTCCAGTATGCGAATCCTTGGTGGTGGCGCCTCCGGCGACGAATTGATGTGAATCATCTCTGGATCGCGGATGGGCATCATGCCGAACGTTATGTTCTTCGAGCTCATGTCATACGTGCACTTCACCTTGTAGATCTTGTCCGCCTTGGTCATCACGACGCTGTGGTGCTGCAGCACCACCGTGTTCGAGTAGACGCCAGTCTGTGAAACCAATGAAGTTAGTTATGTGGCTTCGATTTATTTAAGCGTGCACTTACCACGCTCTGTGTGTTGCAGTCCTGTCCGGCCATGGTCAGATCGAGGCGGAAGGCGTCCGAGTTGATGACATCGATGTTGCAGGTCTCGGAGCGGCCCAAAGCGTAGATGCGACCGTTGAAGGGTTTGTTGGTGCGCACCTGGACAGCGATGCGCGTGTCCTTGCAGTGCACAGAAACTGCATGGGAACGAATAAGGTTAAGACGAATTCAAACTGCGAAAGCTGTTCATAAGGCTTACCGTCGTAGCAGGTGCCAGTTTTGTCGCAGTTGACATCGTTGCGCGTCATATTGGTCAGGTTGGGATCCTCGATGGTGTCCAGGCTGACGGGCAGCGTGTCGATCTTGTCGAGGGTGCCGGGCGGCGAGTTGCCCGCGCCGGCCGTTGCCGCCGACTTCTCGCACTGGTTCTCAAAGTACTGGCCAATTGGCTCGCCGTGATCGATCAGCGGACGCTCATGATTCAGATAGGTAGAGGGGCCGTCGGGCAGAGTCTTGTGGTCCAGGTGGTAGAGGCGACAGTTGTACTGGGCACCCTGCGGCTGGCCCAGGTAGAGGAACGAGCGGCAAAGGAACTCCGATTCGATTTCGCAAGCCAGGCGGCAGGCCGACTCAGAGGTAACCTGCAGCTCCTTGTCCGTGTAGTAGTGCAGGCCAACATACTGGGCCACCTTCTCCTCGGAGACGCCCATGCGAGCGTTGGCAAACGAGCGCGTATTCTTGCACGCCTGCGTCGGCTTCAGGCACAGATTCTCAAAGTAATCGGTGCCCTGGGCGTCCACCAGCTGAACAAACTGGCCCGAGCTGCGGCGATCCGAGTCGCTGAGCACGCACTTCATGTTGTTATAGTCGTACTCCACGGAGCGGCAAATGAAGCGCTTCTCGTTAAGGCAGGCGGACAGACAGGCCTCCTTGGTGCTGGTATAGATCAGAGCGTTGTCCAGGCCGCGTATAATCTTGTTGGGCACACGCTCAAACGACCAGGGACGATGGCAGACATTCTCGCTGCGCAGCTGCAGTTTCACCATATAGTACATGTTGGCCGAGCGCTGGGGCGCCGCTGACGGATTGGCCGCCGACGAGTCGTTCTGCAGCTGGCAGTGCGTCTCCTGTGACGGCGACAGCGGATTCACCACAAAACTAAAAGCGGCCGCCTGGCAATCAGCCTCCTCCCGACACCAGCCCTGGCACTCGTACAGCGACAGATTCTTCACGCTGTAGTACGTGGTACCGGCAAAATCGTAATCTGTCAGCTTCTCAAATGCCATCCGTGCGGATACCTCGCCCGGCACCGTCGCCAGCATGGCCACAACCACCGTGAATAGCAACATGCCGCCCGAGATCGTTGTTGTGCTTGCTGCAAGTCTGCTGCGTCGACTGTTGCGGCTGCTGCTGCTGCTGCTGCTGCTGTTGTTTGCTGCGGTTTGCATCTGTAAGTTGTATAAAGCAGAAAGCAGCGTTTAGTTGTGGTTACATGTCTTGGCCGCCAGGTGGCGCCGCCGCGTTTTGCTAATTTGCGAGCGTTGACAGCGAATGGGGGAAAACTAGGCAACTGGGCAGCTGGGCAGCCTGTGGATCTGTGGCGGCCACACATCCGCTCCATTACACGCTTAACTGAGCTGCAAACGAAAACCAGCGAACCAATAACGAAGAAGGCAACACCCAGTTGCCAATTGTACTTTTTACGATTTTATAAGATTCTAGCTATATATGTATATATATATATAGCTGTATGCATATGACCAGGCTAAGCAGGTCTAGCCAAGGCTCGAATCTTAGACTGCTGTTTGTCATAGCCAAAGGTATAAGCTTATATCTATTTACTCAGTTAACCAGTTTCATAGTTGCCCTGTTTCAAATCTTGGCTAAAAGTAGCTATTTTCTTTAAAGTTTTTCTCTGCCAACATGTCAGCACTGGCAGCTGTAGCCCACATTTGGCCGGGCCAACAAGTTCATTGGCTGCGTTTTGTGGATAGAGAGAGAGAGAGAGAGAGAGAGAAATAGAGAGGGAGGGAGGGAGAGAGAGCGCTTTAATGAGCTGCCCGGCGGAAATTACATTGGCCTGGAGCTGAAGCGAGCGTTCCACTTGCGCGACGTCGTCGACATCTCTCTCATTGACGAGTTTGCGGTTTGAAATTCTAATGGACGCGTTTCCAATGCCCCAAACCCGCAGCCCAAACTGCCATTCCTGCGGCTGGGGCTCGAGCGTGCCGCAAATTGCTTTTGCCAGTTGCTTCTTGTGGCTGAACCGCCCCGCCCCCGCTTTCAATAATGCGGCACATGCGGGGGCGCACATTGACCTGACCGAAGAGAGACTCTGACCCTTGCCCCAGGCGAGAAGCAAACGCAGCTGCTGCGGGAGAAAAGCGAAAGCCCTTTCGCGCTGCCAACTCATTCATATTAATGGCTGAGAAACTCATGAGTCGAGTGTGTGAATGATCTTGCATGATTATCGCCATTCATTCGCTGGCTTTGGCAAATCAATCAAGTGGCCAAAACACACAGCGAGCTGCGAATACTACGCAGAGCCATTATTGTCATTCAAGCAATTTATTCAATCGTGCACTCACTTAACACTCACTGTTACCAGAACTGCGTATGGTTATCTATTTAAAGTTGGGATTCATTTATTTGATGAATCCTAAATGCGCTTGGAGTGGAAATCTTTCTTAAGAAATTATTTAAGTAAAGAAAACCTTAAAGCAACCTTTTAAGTGACCCAGTCGGAAAAGGTTCGAATCCTATAATCTTATTATAAACTATGACTTTTAAAACTGAAATTGTGCTCGAAGTTAAAGTAAAAGATGGCTTAAAATTATGATTGACTTATTTGTTGATTAATAGTTGGTTCTAATATGCCTTATATTCACACTGAGTATAGAGTATTTGTTGCCAAAACAAAGTTGATCAAGTTGTTACTTACTGTTGGGCCAAAATGAGAACTTGAGAACTTGGCTAACGAAACTCTATTGGCGATTCACTTGTTATTCATGTTTACTGCTGACACTCGACTCGCATGCGCGATGGGCGTAATGTATTCGCGAGTGCACTCATTTGCATTCGGGTGCATAATGAGTGCCTGCAAATGGCCAAAGCCATGCGGAAGTCTTTATGCGGCATTGCCATAAACGTATGCGTTGAATATGAAGCGATATCGATAGCCGATTGCCGATAGCCGATAGCCGATAGCAACGGCGATACCGATAGGCAGCTGCGCATTGCAGCATTTATTTGGGCCTGAATTTATGGATTTTTAAACGCCCCCAAAGCTGGTCAAGCTGAATAAGCCGACCGGGCATGCAATTATATTAACATATTCAATTCAATTTGTTTGCTGAATTGTCCCAGGCAAGTGGGCAACCACCGGCGGCGGGGCCAACCACCGTGCTGGCCAATTATTTATACGAGCGTATTTATAAGGCATGCTTTCTGCCCATCTCTTCACCCTCCCTTTCTCACCCTAAGCCCTAAGCCGAGTCCAGGCCAGGCCAGGCCAGCTCAGAATGCAAGCAAACAAAAAATTCTAAGAGCTCAAGTCGAGTAGTATGGCGGGAGGGCTGGAAAAGGGGGCGTGGCAAGCAGGGACTATCGAATGATTACAGCGCGCGGAACGTGGCTATTACAAACAATATTAACTCACAGGTTGCGCGCAACGAATTCGACCAATCGCTGCCGCCGTGTCCAATTGCAGCAGCAGCAAAAACGTTGCAACAGCAACATGCGCAACATGAGCAACATTGACAACGACAACAGCAGCAGCTACAACAAATGTAGCCACGTTGTATGAAATAGGTGGCAAACACAGTCAGCGGAATGTGTAGCGTGTTCTCAACCAAAGCGACAGCAGCAACATCAGCAACATCAGCAACAACAGCAACAACAGCATCGCAGGGAGCCCTCGTAACGCTTTTTATGCCCTATGCTCATTGAAAGTGTCTTGAATATAGGGTATATGGCAGCTGTGTAAATTTTTAATAACATATTCGCTCTGATTAGCGGCCTTTAAAAGCTAGTTTAACAAATTTAGCTTTAATTTCTTATATAAATGATCGATGTGGATTGAGAGAGAGAGAGAGAGTGCTGTTTACAGAGTATCTGCCAGTTGGGCAGCGTGCACTGAAGCACTTTTGCTTGTTTATTTATATTTTTTGCCTCTTGTTTGGACACTGGCAGTTCGTGTTCTACAATTGCCAATCTGCATGAGAACAGCAGCTGGAGTACCCAGGCCCAGCCCCAGACCCAGTCCCAGGCCCAGGCCCAAGTCCAGGCCCAGTTTGGGTGCCAGCTCCAGTTGCAGCTGGAAATGAAATGCGTTTGAATTGCAGCAATGCGCGGGGAGCCAATTACATGGCCACAGTCGAGCGATCTGGTTGCGCAGATAAAATGCGAATTGCGAAGCGAATGCGTTGCCGCATTTGACGTCATTGCCACCGCGTTGCCCTTGTTGCATGTGGCAAGTGGTAACTGGCAAGTGGCAAGTTTTATTTATAGCCAAATTGAGTTTATTTTTGGGGCGTCCTTGGCATAAGCGCAGCTCACTTCTAATTTGACTTGCAGCCGACAATGTGGCTGCCACATTTCTGTTGCAACTGCAATTGCAACTGCAACTGGTGTTGGCTGTAATTGCGTTTGCCACTTGGCAGTGGCTGCTAAAAATCAGCTGCTAAATGTCGCCGCTGGCCAGCAGGAAACGCTGCAGCTGCAGCAGTTCACACATGCGGTGGCGCCACTTGTGTGTGTGTGTGTGTGGAATGCCCCATGTTGCAGCCAGGATCTGGTGGGCGTCAACACAAACCCAGGGCGCTCAATCAATGCGAGTGCAAGTGCAAGGAAATGCAGCACACAACGAGAACAGGCCAAAATCAACAATTTTTGGCAATGCTCAACTAACAAATACTCTTTACTCTTTACAGAAATTAAGTGAACTTTCACTGTGCATGCTAAGCGAGAATTTGATAGCACAAGCTATAAAAGTCGCATATCTCAGTTCAAACTACTGTGACTACTAATCGATATATATCGAATTGAATTGAGTTATCAAAGACTAACAAAATCAAATAAAGCTTATAAGTCGTTAAGATCTGTTATCGATATTTATCGATTTGAGCACTTATATATTATATATATATATATATATTTGATTTGTGGACTTGTTTGATTTGCATGTCATATACAAAAAGCTAAACTTCGGATTCTCGGAATCCACTTCGAAATGATTAGCTTTAATCGATAATTATTGATATTTGGAAGTTCAGTAAAATCCCTTGCTCTGTGTAATCAACGAAATGTCTAAACAGCAAGTTTAATGACAATACCTTATATATTAAAGAAATACCTCAATCGACATTGATTGATAATAAAAAGCTTTTGCTTTTGATGTCTATTAAAAATTCAAGTTTCATATATGTATGTCCCTATTCCAAAGCACAGACAAAGATAAAGAGACAAATGTTGCTTTGTATAGTTAACTAATCAGGAATGTATATATTATGCTCATTGGAATAAAGTGCGTCTGTTTCTGGCAACTGCGCAACTTAATTAAGCCGCATTTCGCTTGGCTACAGGGTATAAAAAGATAAATGAGTGCAATATGAATCTCTGCATTAGTGTGTGAGTTGGTGTGTGTGTGTATGTGTGCGATTGTGAGTGCGAGTGCGACACACAGTCCACAGTTGGCCGCTGCTGCGCTGGTCAGTGGCGCGTACTTAGTTAGATGGATGATGCAGCGCTGGATATAACCGGCAATCAAGAAAATTGTACGCTTGCCCCCCAACGGAATGGCAGTCGATGTTCTGAGGGGAGGGCGCTCCAAGTGGGCGGGGAGGGGGATTAGTTGGTTGTAGGTTCGGACTTGGGCAGCTCGTAACTCTTGCTCTTGGTTGGTTGGTGCGCTCTGGGCGCCCTGTGGCTGAGCAGCGGGCAACAAGCTAAAGGTTATCATTAGGCACGTTTACTTCCTCCTCGCGAACGGCCTCTAATTACGAGGCAAGTGGGCAAGTGAATGCCACAACCAGTTGCGCGCTGGCTGAGGCCGAGGCCGAGGCTGAGGCTGAGGCTGAAGAGGAATGCCACATTAGATGGGGAAGAAACCGAAACAGAAACCAAAGAAAACCCGCCAAAGGTCAACGCAAGAGAAAAGCGACCAAAATAGATAATAACAAAAAGATAATAATAATATTAAAATTATGCACGAAACGCATCGCAGACAAAAAACAGAACTAATGCACAAAGAGAAGATAAAGAAAATGAAAATAGAAAATAGAAAATCAACAAAAGATGTTCAACAAACTAACGGTGACAAAGCCAAACAAAAGCCTGCTGGACAAAGGCAGTGAAAGTAATAATATGCAATTAACTCAATTAAAACGACAACAAAATACAACAACAAAAAAAATGAGACGCACAGACAAAAAATAGAAACCCATAAAAAGCAGAGATAAATGAAAAGAAATGGCAAACGGCCAACGGCAAGTTTTCATTATTTTTCTCTTGTTTACTCTATTTGTGTGTAGCTGGTACAAATGAAAAACATGGCCAACACACTCACACACACACAGACACAAAAGACGTTACAGTTTTAATTAGTCACAGGGAAAGAGCTTTAAATGAGCTCCACATAACTCTAATTGAGGGTTTTAATATCGGCCTTAGGGCGGGGTTAAGTGAGGTTTTAGTTGGTTGGAAATCAATTTTAAAATACTGTTTGTATAAAAAATAAGTGAAAGTCGTTATTGATACGCAAGTATAAAAGTTATAAATGTTATGTAAGGGATGAACATGATAAAATGCTTAAACTTTAATAATTCTTTTTTTCCTTATTTAAGCAAACAAGTTTGCTATCAATTAAGTAATATTGCATAGAAGTTAAATTAAAAAAACATAAACTATTAGGCACAAGAAGAGTTTTGCGCATTTTATATTATTTTGCATTCTGATAATTGTTTAGCATTTTTTGAATACACAGAAGAGTTTTGGTAGAGGAGAATAAAAAAGATATAAGCTTAAGCAAATTAATAGTTAAAAAATTTTTGTTTTTTAACAGCAAAGAAACATTTAAAATGATTCGAATAACATAGCATTTAATAATAGCATTTTTAATAATGCTAAAAAAATGTTCTGTCTTCTGTTCATTTTTAAAGTAATTTTTTGTTTAATTTTATGTATAAGTAATTTTTTCATATAAATTCTGTTCAATAGTTCAATACAAAATTTATGGCACACTGTGCGAAATGAGCTCGTTGGCCAAGCATTAAAATGGGAATTGAGTTGGCAAACAAATCTTTCAAGACCGATCTTGAACAAAGCCCTCAAGCAGCTGATTTTCCAGCTAACTCACTTCCTTTCGCCGACGCTTAACCGGGCCTAGTTGTTTTATCTGCTGCATTTGGCCAACACTCGAAACTCGAGTCTTGACGCGCATCGAACATGCAAACAGTTCTAGTCGCACTCATGAGTGTCGTGTGATTGAGTGTGCGAGTGTATGTGTGTGTGTTAGTCTATGTCTGTGTGTGTGTGTGTGTGCGGATGTCTGCGCCTTTGGTGTTGCAAATCTGTTCGCCTGTCCGTGCCGTCCGGCTGTCCACTCGATCAGCGACGGAAATGGAGGCCTTTTCATATTCGCAATTTGTTGTCACAACACGCTAGTGTCTAAGTGAATGAGTGCGAGTGCGAGTGCAAATGCGAGTCCCGCTCTCTTTCGCACCTCTCTCTTTTCCCCCTTCGTTTATCTGCTTGCTGCAATTATGCAATTTTCAATCATCGCAGTTTAAAGATGCGCAACGTGCAAGCGTCCAAGTCGAAGCACCTGCCACAAACTGTGCGTGTGTACGTGTGTGCGTGTGTGTGTGTGTGTGGTTGTGCGTGTCTTTAGCGTGTAGACACGCCGAGTCCCAGTTCCATTGCCCAGTTTCGCAAATGCAATAGAAGTGCAATGCAATAATTGCTATCGAACAATGGAGCAACGCAGCAGAACATGTCAAGGCGCACGGGGGCAACAACTGAGATTGCAGCAACTGCTGCCAGCTGCCCGACTTGCCCACTTGCCGACTTGCCAGCTGCATGCAACAGGCAACGTTGTGTCCGTTTTCCCATTCGAGTGTGTGTAGAAATATTAAAAGTTATAATTAAAAAAAATGGAAAATGTAAGCAAAATGGAGGCAAGAGCATAGAAAAACGTGAGGGCATCACGAAGCGGCCTTCATCTAATGTCGTTTGTTGGCAGGCCTCCTCTAACCCTCTAAAACACCTTTATGCCAGCGTAACAACCTGGTCCACATTTATATATATATATATATATATATATGTGAAGGTATCTTGGCATATTAGAAAAAGGAGGAAAGAAAGATACACTTTACAGAAAATTAATAGCAACGCAGGCTGAGCTCTTAAAAGGGGGGTGGCAAAAGCGGGGGGAAATCGGGTGGCATGCCACAAAATAATGACTGGCAAATTGCATTAGCATTGAAATGTGGCAGCACTTTTCATTTACGGCCGCAGCCCAAACTGAGCCAAGGCTGAACGCCTTGGCCAAGAGGCAAATTGGTGGCCATTTACCGGACGCTGCCTGCGTGCCACTTGCCACTAGTCGCTAACCCACTAGCAATGACCTAGCAGAGGATGCCATGCAAATAAATAATTGAATCTGAAGTCTTCTCCTTACATTATAATATGCTAAAGATGTAAAACGATATCATTTAAAGTAATGATTATTATCATTATTGATATGGGATATGGTTGGTAAAGGGCACTTAAGAGCCGACAACAATTAAGCTAAAGTAAATTAATTTTATGTTAAGTATTAACTTATATAAACGCTTTTGCGGTTTAGGAAGAGAGTTAAAAAAAAAATATATTTTTTTTATGTGTAGCAAAGTTGTCATTGGATTTATTTAATACACTTTTGCTATTTCAGCTTTTTCTTCATGCTAGATTCAAGCATAACAGCATAACAGCAGCTTTGCAAATGCGTTGCATTCGCTGCACATGTGCACAAACAAATGACTTAGAACACAAACTTGTTCAGCAGTCGCTGCCAAGTGCGCTTTTAAATGCCGTTACTAATTTGTAAAGTTGACACCCACTTAAAATGAACAACACTAAACAAGTCCAGACCAGGCATGCGATATGATTGAAAGAGGAGCAGAACCAGGCCGACTTGTGCCACAGGTGTTGCAGTTGCAGTTGCAGTTGCAGCGTTCAATTTGGGGCTAAATCGGAACCGAACAAAAATGGCAGAGCGCAGTTGCCTGCGAGCCAAAGTTATTTGTGTTTGTTGCTTAGAACCGGAAATTTATTGCATAAGAAGTTGAACGCAGCGATATCATATGATAGCCTGGATGAGGATAGCTGAGGATAGCTGAGGATGTGGCCAGGCTGAGGCTTAGGCTCAGTTGAATTTCAGCCTGCCCAGTTGGACTGCCTCAAGGTTGTTTGGCAACACTCAAGAAACACCGCGATTTGAGGGATGGGAAACGAAACTCTGGCCAAACATATTTGAAAGTGCATCTCTGGCGTGGCGTGGCCGCATTGATGGAGGCCCAAGATATGCGGGCATCCAAATGGAAAAACGGGTGTGGTGTTGCCCACGCTGAGATTGGGGCCGCGTTTCGTGTAACTGCGACCAGGGCTGCACCGTCGTATGCGTCTACTGGGCAATGGATAATGTGGCGGGTCAAACGTTTCATAAATTCTTCTTGGAATTGCCAACAGATTGTCTGTGCCATGCAAATGCAGCCGTCAAAAGATGAACAGGCCGATGAAGAGTAAGGGAGAGTGAGTGAGAGAGAGAGTTGCCACTTGTGGTACATCAGTGCCAAAAACAGGTATTTTATTAATACTAAAATATCATTTTTATTTTAAAAAATGATTAAGTTTTTAAAGTAAAAAAAATCATTGTGAAAAATCACCCAGAACTTAAACAATTGCTATATAGTAAATATATATTTTATGCTTATTTATATTGGAAAGGGTTTTTATATAAAAAAATTAAATTTCATCAAAACTGTTTTCTAAGAAACAATATGGAACCCTTTAACAAAATATTCGTGTGCTTAAAAAAAGTGCTGGAATATAAGATAAACATTTATTTGAAACTAAAGTTATCAAATAAAATAAGTGTTTTAAAAAGCAAAAAACCTTTAAAGGCTACTTTTTCAATTTCGTTTCTGTGGGTTTTTGTGTTTGCAGCCGTGATTGTGGGTGTGGAGGTGGAGGAGCGGGCAATCTTTGGCTGGAATTGGATGGGCGCATGTTTGGCAGCTCGATTTCGATCAGCTGTGTGGGCCGGGGATCGTTCCTGGAAACAGCTCGAGCTGCGAGTCGCTATGGTTGCCACTGCGACGTGGCCAAGCCAACCTGGCTACGCGGAAGTTATGCCACAAAAAGCCATTAGCCAGCAGCAGCAGCGATGGCAACAAAGAACAGGAGTCATTAGAGCGCATTTGAGTCGCGGAATGTGGCGGATAAAAGACGAGCAGAAGCAAAAGAAGACGAAACAGAAGAAGTAGAAGAAGAGGAGGTGGAGCACAGCCAAACAGACAAAAGAGAGATGAGCAGTTGTTGCACTCGTTGCAGCTGTGGCAGCAAACGAATCAGCCCAATGTGGCAAGTGCAGCGTTGCATGATTTATGGCAATTATGATGATGACGCGGCTTCAATGCGCTCACAAATTACAATTAATTGCAACCGCTGACCCCATCCAGCCAAGCACAGCACCACGCCCCCAGCCCCCAGTACCCAGACCGCGCCCCTTTGCGGCCAGCATATCTTGCCTGCCCTTTTGGCCAACAAGTGAAACTCATTTGGCCTAAGCACATGTTATGACAGCCCATTTGAACTATTGATCCAATGAGCGCGGCCCCAACAAATGAAAGTGATTAGCGGCGGCAACAAACCGCAATTAGGAGCCCGCTTGAGCAGCGCGAGAGGCTTCAACGTTTGGCATTTACAATAATAACTTGACTTGAGTTGAGTTGTTGAAATAGATGGCAGTTATCATAGAAAGTTTTATATATGCTCTAATTCATCTTTGTGAGTGGATTATAAATTGGATGAGGGACTTAGGCAAGCCATACATATATATATATATATAAAAATCTCTGTTAAGCTCTGCTCATACATGATATATCTCTGATCAATCTGATCAAAAGACGTCTGCTATATAAAAGTTAAGATTAAGAGAATGTGCTTAACTAATTCAATGGTACTCTAAGCAATTAAAATGTTCTAATATATGAAATTTAATCCAAATACAACAAAGTAAATCTGACTTCTTATATGTATTATATCTTCAATTGCAAATCTGCTGATGGCAAAAAGTTAGTCATCTTTTACCAACAACAACACGTTGTCCAACAAAAAGTTCGTTATGCAAAGTTATTTAAAGCAAGTTCGTTGCCTAAGTCTTTTGCATCGCATGCATCATTTTGACTGCACAGCATATATCGAATTGTGCTCAAGCTGGACATGACAGCTTGTTATGATAGACGCGCATGAAACTAGTTCAGTTCTGTTCAGTTCAGTTCAGTTCAGTTCAGTTCAGTTCAGTTCAGTTCAGTTCACTTGAGGTGGTTGTTATCTTATCAGCGGGTGCTTGCGGGGGCTGCCGAAGCCGTTGGGCTGTTCTGCATGTTGCTGGCGCGGTCTGCGTGTATTTTTAGCCGCAACATTGGCTCATTACAACACGCCTGACACTTTACCAGCTGCAACTGTGGCTGACGCTGCTGCTGGCGCTAGAGTTGTGCTGCGGCAGCAGCTCATTAAAAATTGTTGCAATTTAAAGTTGTGGCGGCCTATTTTTAAATGCAAAACTCGCGCGGCCGCACGACAAGACAATCAGGACATGGAAATAATTGAATGCGCCAGGCCAGAGACAGACCCAACTGGAGCTGAACAACAACAGCAACAACATTGGCATTGGCATTGCTAAAGATGCCACATGAAGATGACCAATTTGCTAGCTACATGGCAACATGCCACAGCGAGCCAGCAGCCGCTGCAGCAACCGGCTCGATAAGCAAATGCGACCAGCTATGTGTATGAGTGTGTGTGTGTGTGTGTGTTGCTGTGTGTGCTGTTAAGTGGCCCATTGTGGCTCATTTTGCAGTTGCAATTTTAAAAACCAGCATTTAATTAAACCACAGCGGGATCGAGGGTGCACTTGGTCGGTTCCGGGGAATGGGGCGGGTTTTGTTGGGTAGGTAAATGCCGCACGTGACGTTGCAACTGGGAAACGGGGAATGGAATGCAATGCTGCATGCAGCATGCTGAATGATTGTGCATGTTTTGTGTGTTGTTGTGTTGTGTTTGTTAAGAATTATGTTGTGTGTGATTTTGATGGCATTTCATACACACACACACACACACAGAGAACCTTTTTTAAATGTGGCACGCAAGAGCGCAGTGCGAGCGAGGCAGCTGCTTGAGGCATGCGCCGCATTTGATTAAGTCAAAAGTGCGAACGCAATGGCTCGATTAACAGAATACCCTGTATAAAATTGAGTGGTCTATGTAAATATGAATATATATGTACATATAAAAAAGTATATAGCACAATTCTTTCTAGATGTTTATTTATATAAACAATATCTAAATATACTATATATATACACCATATATAACTATAGACAAAACTTTCTAAACTTAATAAAAGTCCATTCAATTATTTGCTAAAAACATCTGCACAAGCAGATTGGTTGCACTTGCTAGCTTTCACCATTTTACAGGGTATGCTTTCTGTTGGGAACCGAACAGGCTGTGGCATGATTGATCGCAACAACAATGTTGTCATTTGGCAATGTGTTTGCTCAAACATTAATAACGACACTCCGGTTGCAGCTGCCACTGTGCGCTGCCGCTGCTAACCACTGGCAAACGAAAGACTTAGGCAACAAACTTGCGCTGATTTATATATTTTTTATTTTGCACGCTCGCAATGTTTTGATGGGCAACGACGCTGTTGCCGCTGCTGCTGTTCATCATTTATTACAATCAAATGGAAATTGCTGCTGCTGCGACTGTTGCTTCATTAGGCAGCTATTAGCCGGTAATGGCGCTGGCAGACACAAAGATGAACTGCCCGGGCATGCAGACACTCCGACAGTAAGCCGGGCGATCAATGGGTGCCACTGCGTCGTTTGGCACCTGAAACGTACCAATTGTGGTTCTTGCTGGGCTAACTAACTGTTTGGGCCATTAGGCAAAGCGGCTTAGAAAGCCAATGTCAGCAATTGGAATTTGTGGCAAAAGAGATTGCGCCCATTTGTAACAATTATTTACGATTATCAATGAAATAAAAGCATTGACCGCGCCCCTCGTCGCCCCCGCCAACCGACCGCAGAATCATTTGCAGATTTTTTGACTGGCGCTGAAAATTAAATTGAAAGAAAGCAGGCAAAAACCAATTGGAAAATTGAATGTGCGTAAACTAAAAAGAGAGAGAGAGAGAGAGAGAGAGAGAGCGGGAGAGAGTGCCAAGAAGTTGGCTTGAGATGCGGGCTGAACGCGAGCGCGGTGGAGATTGCGAGAGTAAATGAATGAGTGTTATTTGTTTAAGTTGGCTTTAACAGCTTGCGGCGGTTGCCGTTAGTTGACCTGGTTAACAGCCTGAGATAAGCGTTAGAATACAGCAACAACAGCAGCAACAACAAAAGCAACGGAAATCAAGCAAAGCAACAACAGCGCTTTGAGAAATGACTGCATAACTCAGTCGCAGTCGCTGTCGCAGTCTCAGCCAAGTTAAGACCTGAGAGCAGATCACAAAACCGATAGAAGCACAATTGCTGCTGCAGTTGTGTGTTTAAGCTGTTGTTGCTGCTGCTGTTGCTGCTGGTGCCCATCGCAATGGGCCACTTTGAAATGGATTTCGATTTGAATTGGGCATTTTTACAAATGCACAAAATTGTTGCTGGCTTGTCGAAAGGTCGCCACAAAATCCGCAACAGTCATCGCCAAACGCCACGCACGTACCGTCAGCAACATCAGCAGCAACATCAGCAACTGTTGCTGTTAGGCGGCCTTTAAGTGGAGGAACGCGACTGCCAGGGCTGTCATTAGTCGGATCATCATCATCATGATGATGATCGGAGCTTAATGCTAATGCATTTGGCATTTTGTTTGCTCAATTCCCGTAGACGCTGCATGTTAATGACGCACAATTGCAGAGGGCAACACTGAAAATATGCAGACACGCAAAAAGGGTCGCGACTAGTCGCCTCGATTGGGTCCGGAATGCGCAGCTGATGAATTGGACAAGTAAATGGTTTCCCATTGGGTGTGTGTTTTTTTTCATATCCCTGCCTCACATATCTCTTGCTGTGTGGAAACATAAATAACACATTCTTTTCTTATTATTATTTTAGATTAAGTTTAAAAGAATATTGTGGCTCAAAAACTTTGTCGGCCAGCAATTGCAGGAAATGACACGCTTTTTGTATAATCGAAGAGGTATTTTCTTTTTGTCAGCCAGAGCAATGAGAATATTTTAAATTTATCGACTTTTATGGGACTCTTTAGCTATCGATCAGCTTAAGGTTGTCTTTAAAATTGAAAGTAAATCAAAATTAAGCAAACATAATTAAGAGTTCCATCTTTAATTAAACTGTCATCGATTAAATCATTCTATCGATAAATTTTGCACTTCTATGGAACTAAGATCAAAGGCAGCTATCGAAAAGTGCACTGTCGATAGCGATAACTACACACATCAATTATCGATAAGCGCAACATTTGCACAGCAGCACCCAATCGAAGGCAACCCGCCAGCTATCGATAAATTAACGCAATGTCACCCATTTGCAGTTCCACTTGGCACTCGGCCCAGTTGGTGCGCCTGCGCAGGTGTCAAGATACCAACAATTGATTGTTGGGAAAGTGCGTTGGCTGGAAAGTGCTGCTGCTGCAGTTCTCTTTCTCTTTTTTTTTTTATATTGACAGCCTGTTGCAGTTGCATCGATTAGAAGCCAACAAGCACACACCAAAAGTGGTCACAGCAACGGGAAGTGGGCCAAGTTCTGTGCTGGCGACGCCAAGTCCCCCACACACACACACATACAGTTGGAGAAAGACACTGTTGCTTTGGTTTTACTATGTCAAGTTTCGGATGCAGCAACTCTTGCCTAGTCATGCAAATTCTTAAGTGTTTTTGGGTCAGCCGGATATACGAGTGCATTTTTGGCTCTTTTTCTTTTTATTTTGGCGGTTCATTTGCCATTTGACGGCAATCTTGGCCGCCAAATCAAACCAGTTTCGTGTGCAACATGCCACATGCAACACACTCTGCCCCGCCTTCGGTTCTCTTTGTCGTTACCGCTCACTAAATGCAGCCAGTGATGAGCTGGCTCTTATCGATAAGTTCTTCTTTTAATGTTTGATAATTTGACAAAAAATAATAAAATGTATACTTTAATCTATTCTGGTTAGTTATTAAAAAACTTGTCGAACATTTGTTAATCTATTGATATGCTAAGCTTCCACAACTCTAATCGATTGTTTTATCGATAACTTAGCCGCAGCATGTGTTTTTTTTTCTACGCCTTTTGTTTACAGTCCAATTGCGGTCAGTCGATTTGTGCAGTCACCTCAAAGTTTCGCTTTGGTGCCACACCCCCCCGCCCCAGCCCCGCCCCCTGCGTTCTCGTTAGAGTCAAGCTGTTTTGCTCTTTGCTCTGGTTTTCACTTCAGCTGGCTTAGTTTTCTTTTATTTTCTTCACAGACTTTAATTGCCAAGTGTCTTTCTTTTTTTTTTGTTAATTTGTCGCTTGGCTTTGTTTTCTTTTGCTTTATGTAGAGCAAAGTGAAATACAAACACACTATGTATGTACATATATTAGGCCGCTGCTGCCATCTCACTCTTGTGGATTTTCCCTCTCTTTCGGTGACTCTCTTCACGCCTGTCAATTGAGCGCATAAAATGCGCGACGTGCGCTGTCAAAGGTTTTTAAATGTATTGGAACTTTTCTATCGCTTGAGAACTTTTCATTTTCATTTTCGTAGTCCAAGTGCTGTTGCTGTTGCTGTTGTTGTACATTTATAATGCGCGTCATTGTTGGCACGACCTAAGACAATTTCTGGCCACAACAACACGGCGGCTGTGTACCAAATTTTTAGCTATGCACATTGCCCTCTCATTCACATGCCACTCAGGCGAAGAGGGGCGGCAGCAACATTGGCCGGGATCGTGGCTTCAAATCCATTGGCATGCCAACATGTGCTGCTCCGGCCGTTGTCATATGTCCACTGCCCGCCTGCGCCTGCGCCGCCAGCCGCCGGCCGCCCAGTCTCTGTTTTATTTAGCACTTGGTTGCCGCTGTTGTTCCTTGACAATCGCGACTTTTTCCTACACATATTCGCGTACATGTTCCAAATGTCGCCGTGGCTCAAAAGAAGCACCGTCCGTCCGTCTGTCTGTCCGTTTGTCTGTCTGTCTGTCTGTCGCTTCGTTCGTGCAAACGTGCTCGACATGCACAGAATTCAATAAATAAAATGATTTCGGTGAAAGCGAAGCGGCCATAGAACCCGGCCAAGACCAAGACCAAAGCCAAGACCAACAGTTGCTGCCTGAGAAGTCGTGTCGCCGCTAATGGCCAATACAGCGCCACAATCACCCAACCAGCCCGGCGACTCCCCCTCGCTGGCCATATAAAAAATTTTTGCATAGCTTTTGTTTTGTTGTTGCCGGTTTTTACTTCTAACGATTTCCCATGCTTTCACAGCTTTTATGGCCAAAACGCGCGTCGGCCAGCGGCACGTACTTATCGAGATTGTAAATGATATATGTATAAAGCGCTGCGTTACAAGTCAATCAAAAATTTGCGCTGCTCTTCAATTAATTGTGCAAAAAAAATGTAAATAAAACAAGCGACGCAAATCAACGAAAATTGTTGAAAGCCAACGAAAATGAAACGAGAAACCCGCCGCAAAATAACAAATAACTTAACTTTTTTTCTCTTTTTTTTGGTCGCTGTAAGCTTACCTTTATGTTTGTTGTTTTTGTTTTTTTTTGCACAAAATTTGCTTTCGTTGTAGAATCTGAAAGTAAAAGCAAAAGTTGTTGAACAGGTTAATAACAAAATTGATGGGTACAAAAACGAAAACAAAAAAAAAAAAGAGTTTAGGCTAAAATATTAAAGGTAATGCGGTTAACTGCGGTAAAAGCGGCAGCAATTCTTTGCTGGGCTTAATATCGAAATAAGCAACAAAGCTTTAGAATATGATAAATGATCTTTGGCTGGCGGCGCGTTTGTCGCTTAAGTCTTTTGTTTCGTTGACTACTACTTTTGCTGCGGCAGCGGCTTCTTCGTCTCTAATAAGACCGTTAAAATGGAAAACAACAGCAAATTGGCGTAATAAAAGCATGAGCATGAAATTAAGCCAAAGCCCGCATCGTTTCTGCCCAGTTACTTTTGCCCCGCGGCCAGCGGCAACAGGCCGCGTATCGCATCGGTGTCGTGGCAAATTACCGTTACCTAATGACACACGACACGTACCAGAACACAGCGGCAAACGGAAGAGGGGAAGGCCCGCTTCAAACGTGCTGCAGACCCAAGCGATGAGATAAGCCCCAAAGCCAAACTAACAGCAGCAGCTAAATTTGCCGCTAGAAGCTATTGCTGCTGTTGCTGCTATTGCTATTGCTGCAGCTTGCAGCAGATTCCAAATGCAGCTGGGCGCAGTGAAAGTTAATTGAATTGGGCAAGATGCGTTAGCAGTTGATCAGGATTCAGTTCAATTGCTCTAGAAATAACTGCAATTGTTTTAAGATATATATATATTTATATACCCTTAAGCACACTTCAGCTTACTTTGCATAAAGTTTAGATTAAAGAAAGCAAAAGCTTGTTCTCTTGACAATACTATTAATCCTGAAAAACTCTTCCTAGTTTCTATTCTGGCCATAGATTCTGCTCATCTCAGCCGCAATTTGCAGCTTCAGCTCGGCTATGTTTATGCTTCATCTCATCTAACGGCGCGTACTTTATGCATAGAAATCCCAAAAAAAAAAAATAAGCAAAAAACTGAACAATGTTCAACGCATAATCAACTCTGGCAGATCTAACAGCAACAGTTTCACGGTTACTTTGAAAATCTGTAACCGAATTGCGTTCGCTCCGCATAAATTGTTGCCCGCCCCCGGCTTCCCTTCACCCCGTTCAGCTCTTTATAATAAACAACAGCACAAAAAAAAAAAACTAAATAAAATGGAAAAAAAATGTTATGCATGGCAATTTTCCATTTTGAGGCCTCTGCCTTGTGTTTTAATGCCATGAATTACATTTGCCGTTGCGGCGGCCACTTGGACTACGAGTCCAAAGAAATCAACCTCATCCTCAGCTGTGGACGTTCCATTGTTGTTGCTAAGAACAACAACAACAACAACAGCAGCAGCAGCAACGGTGGGCGGCAGGGCCAGAACCAAAAGTGAAATATTTTAAACACCAGTTTGTACACTTAGCGAAAAGTGTGCTGCTTCTAAAATACAGCTTGAAATTCCTTAGAACTCAACTTTTAAATACATATCCAATTTATATCTCATATACATACTTAGTTATATGTATGTATATATATATGTATATAATAAAAATAAATAAAAAGAAAGTTCTGCAAAAAGTTGCCCTTTTTAAAGCTTGACTAACTTTAGAAATATGTTTACAAAATTCCAGTTAATTTCTCTGAGTATATCTATGAGTACTTTTTTCTAAGTATTCTCTTGAATGTCTGTGTGTCTGTGTGTGTGATATTATCTTAGAGCCCAAAAGGCTTAGCGAGCTGCTCTTCTTCTTCGTCGTCTTGGCTGCCATACCAAGTGGCAAGTCGCCGTCGCCTGGTGTTGCAGTGTCAGTTTTGCATTTGTAAACAGAGCGCAACGTGGCCAAAACACACACGTGTGCCCCGCAGTTGCAGTTGCAGTTGCAGTTCCAGTTGCAAGTTAGCAGTTGGCAGTTCCAGTTGGGCGTGGACGAAGCTGAAAAAAAGCAGAAGAGATTTGCATAGCGTCAGCTGGGGCCTAACGGGGCCCAACCTTTTACCGACCCCAAGGTATTTGGTTACCTTCTGGCTCGGCGCATGCAAATTTCCAGCAAATTCATGGACAGCACGCCCAACGGATATGGACTATGCGGTTATTACCATTTATAGGCGTTCGCATACGGCTGTGAACCACAACCGAATGCCGCTGGCGGGGCACACAAGTGCAACTGCAACAAATATCCCATTCCTCCACCTCGCCAAGTGCTTGCAACATGAAATTTTTGTACCAAATAATACGCTACTTCTATGGCTAAAACTTTGGTCTAAAGTTCTAAGAGTTCAAGACTTATCAGTTAGGCCAAATATGATATGGTCTATATAGAAAAGCATAAACGATGTGCTGTCAACTTTTATCCAGCGCTAAGTTAAGAACGTTGTAAAATACAACTCAAATGGTTGCAAGCAAGATTTATATTTTCAATATATGCGCTGCCATCTTAAGCATTAATCTATAGAACATACTTGTGTGTGTGTGTGTGTGTTTGTTCCTGCCCAAAGGGTTCAATTGAGTGACCCCACCTGGCCCAGCTATCCCTGGAGGCCAGTTTGTGGTGGCAGCAGCAACAGTTGCTCTTGTTAACCAGGCTAAGCTAAACCCTTTGGGTACGGCACACACTCACACACACACGCACACCCAGTTAGTTGGTGTCTTGTTGCACAACCTAAACTAAACAGACAACAGCAACAACAAGGCAAAAAACAAAAACATCCTGTACGGGCTATGGCAGGAGCAACAGCAACAGCAACAACAACAACAACAACAACAACAACAGCAACAGCAACGACAACAGCAACTCGACATGGCCAACACCAAATGGTCGCCATTATCCAAATGGCTGACATGCAACGACATTGATGATGTAGTTCTCTAACCAGTGACCAGGTGCCCCAAGTTCCACCCCCCCCCTCCCCTCTTCGCCTTTCTTTGCAGCATCTGCGTCTGTTGCCAGTTTTGGTCTTGTTGCTGGTTGTTTGGTCTGTTCTAATTGCTGTTTGCCTCGTGTTTTAGCTCCGTTCGGTTTGGGGATTTTGCTTTGCGTGTGTGTGTGTGTGTGTGTGTGTGTGTCGCTGGGGTGTTTAACTGCGATTTGAGTCACGTTTCATTACTCGTGATGCCAGACAGTAATCACTTGATTTTCTAGCCATTTGCCGGCCTGTTTTTTGGTGTTGACTCTGCCACACGAAACGTTCCTAAAGCTAAAACTAAAGGTGAAGCTGGAATCGGAGTCGAAGTCGAAGTCGGAGTCGAAGTCGAAGTTGGAGATGCCACAGTCACGTCCAGTTTTTGGGTGGTTGGGGCAGCTGCTGCTCGCTGCTGTTGCTACCACACAAATGCAACACAGGCAGCTTGTTACGAGGAAGGGAATTGAGGGGGGGGGGAGGGGGGCGTTTGCCTGCGGGGTAGGCCCCTCATTGCAGTTGTTACCACAGCCTATGGCAACGCTTGCAGCTAGTAAAGGGTATGTTCAAGTTGGGCACATGTGACTATCTATCTGTTTATCTGTTCATCTATCAGATCAAGAATATCAAGAATACTTTCCACCAGCAACTTTTCGCCTACGAGTAGGGTATCTTTCAGTCTAACACGCGCCAGCTCAGTGGCAATGCTTTGATCTTCTGACGCTTGACAATGCGCTCAGTACGCTGATCTTCATTTGCGCCTCAACCAAACAGACAAGGGCGTAGTTAGAAGGGGGCAGCTCGACAGGGGGGGGGGGGGGGGGAATTACGACAGCGACGCCATCAGCCAACAGAAATCAACGCCAGAGCCGCCATGATAATCAATTAAGCCTGGTCAAATGGGCAGTCGCCAGGCGGGCGCTGCAATTGGAGCCCCCCTGCAAATCGACACAGCCCGATGCGAATTCGCCTCGCTTTGTGTTGTTTTTGTTTTTGTTATAGTTGTTTTCTTTTTTTTGTTTTTTTTTTTGAAGTTCTATCTTGGAGCTGCTTGCGGTTTGGTCTTTTGCCCGGGCGCAATTTTCAATTTCGCAGCGTGGTTAACCTCAAAACACACAGCCAGCCATTAACAGCCAGCCTAAGAAGAATCTAACAATCTGGCAGGCAGCCGAGAAACTGAACAAATCTGAACAGTCGTTACCATTTGCCAGGGCAGCTACAGAAATTCGATAGTTCCGCCAGCTTCTTATTCTTCTTCTGCTTCTTCTTCTTCTTCGTGGCATTCATCCAGTTCTATATTTTCCATATATGTAAGTGTGGGTTTCGATGTCAGCCAGATGATATGGCCTCGAGTTCGTTCTCATTATAAGCTCCTTTACGGGCGCACGTATCTATTGCTAGCTGGGAGAAATCGCCGCGTACTAATTCCAATCCGGGCTGCGGTCAACAATCTCAATTTACAAGCCACAAATGATTAAATTATAATTACATTTATATCGATTTTAATCTATGTACAACAAAACAAAAATAAAAAAGAACAAACTACCCACAAATGTTTTTGTCTTTGTTTTTTCAATCATTTATCACATGGAACTTAAGAGCTTTGACTTGGACGCTGTGAGGCGTGGCTTTTTTCTTCTTCTGTAGTGGGCGTGGCCACACTTTTCTTTCCTGGGGCTACAATTGATTGCGTGTGCTTTTGATCACTCTAAACTTGAACTTGAGCGCAGCACGCGTGAGCAGGCACGAGAATGCATCAGAAAGCACGAATTTGAGCACATACACAGAAAACAGAAATTTTGATTATGATTTGTGAATTGCTGCATGGGAAATCTGGCTTGTCTTAACTGCATCTTCATCGGACTTTTTTGTTTTTCTTCTTCTTTTGGACTTTTTGACCAGCAAAGGCACGTACAAAAGATTTGTTTTGGGCCTCTTTTTGTTTTTTTTTTTTTTGGCTTTTTGGGAAAGGCGAGAGAGCAGCTGGCTTTGTGGCTAAGTAGGTTAATTTTGACCGGTTTGCGGCTGCCACAACGGCATTTGGCTAACAACAACAGCACCAACAGTTGTTGCAGCAGTTGTTGTTGCTGCTGCAGTTGCTGCTGATTGACTTGAGGTGCCTTATTAACCGGCCAGTTTTCATTTCGTCTAATGAAGCAACAAGCAGCAACTGCCGTGTTAGTCCTGCCAGATCGCATCGCCTAACGATGCAAATGTCAACGTTGCTGTTGCTGTTGCTGTCGCCATGTAGCTGGGCCCCCCTTCCCCTTTCCCCTGCCCCTTTACTCCCTCGTCGGCTGACATTGAATTTATCTATCATTGTCCGCTCATCTCGTTAATGCCAAACTGGCAGCTCAACTAAATAGAACCTTGGCCACCAGCAGGCAGCCAGTGCATCGACATCTACACTCAGCGAAAAAGTCAAGCAGTTGCAAGCCTGGGTGAATATTGGTTAAATAGTATGAAAAAAACTTATATAAAGAAATTTTTTTTTTCTGGTATACGCATTAAGTTCTTGATATTTTCTCTCAGTGCACATACATATATATGTAGATATATATAGTAGAGTAGGATCACACAAGTTCCACGATATGCAAATGAGACACAGCGTCCAAATTGTCAGTTCATTTGAAATGTTTACAATGTGATTTGCGTGTGTGTGTGTGTGTGTGTGTGACAACTTTTGAGCTGCTGCAAATGGCAGATGCTACTGCTGCTGCTGCTGCGGATCTTGGCAGACTTCCAAGTGTTTTGTGCTTTTCCTTTTTTGGCTGCATTTCATATCGCTGCAGATCATCCAACTTGTCGCATTCCAATGTGTGTGTGTGTGCTTGTGTGTGTGTGAAATTTTCTTTTGGTCGCTTGTCTGACTGTTCCAGTTTTTGTATTATTGAATTATTTAATTTCCTATGCTCTTAAATTCAAACTATAATTTTTATTCTCTTATTTTAACTTTCTATAGATCTTCTATAGCTAAATCTATTTGATTCTATTCAATTCAGTAACATCTTCTTTTCTCTTATAATCTTTTTGTTTGTGCTGCCTTTCGATTCTCTTCTTGATACTTTATTAAAGCCAACGGCAACTGGATGACAACGTGTGCTGGAAATTAACGTATCGGACAGTTTCTAGTTAACATTATAATCGAAGATCATAAACTCTTTTAAGGGCATTAAACAGCTCTTCGTGCCTCGAGCTTGCCACAATCGATTAACAGAATTCCTGATGGTTTTATTCAAAAGCAAAGTCTGTCTGTTTGTCTGTCTGTCTGTCTGTCTGTTTGTCTGTTTGTCAGGTAGGAGGACAGACAGTTGGCTGCTGTTAAGTGCGTTTAGTGCCTCGGCCCTGTGCTGATTTATAAACATCGGGGCGAACGGATCACTCAATAAGCTAGCTCCGACACTTTTGGGCAGCACGAAGCTGGCTGGGTTCAGGGATTGGGGCCCAGATCTATTTGCATATATATATACATTTATATATATACACATATGTATATATTGTATAATGTGTTTGTGTGAAGCGCACCTTAAAAGGCCGCCCGGGCGAGAGTTGCTGCTGCTGCTCCTGCTGCTGTTGCTGCGGCGAGAGTCGCGGAGTTGAGGCCAAACAAAAGGTAACAATCTTAACTGGCCAGCCCAGCCTCGTTTGGCATTGCCTTAACCGACGAGGAGGAGAGCTAGAGAGACGTGAGCTGAACTTGGAGCCATTTGGCGTTGTCGCCGCCGCCAGTTGCCAGTTGCCAGTTGCCAGTTGCTAGTTTGCCGGTTGCGTGTTATCTCTGGGGCTGCCTTTAGCATAAAACATAAATAGCGACTGCATTCAAATGAGTCTGACAAACAAACTAAACCAAAGCAACAGCCGCAGCAACGTTCGCATCCTCATCCCAGAGTCGCTGTCCACAGAGCACGTCGCCTTAATGTGGCGCGGGGGAAAAATGAAAAATGCAAATACATGCACACACAAAATACAAAATACAAAAACAAAAACAAAACGAAAACAACAAAAAATGCCATGGAGCAGTGGACACCAGTCGGTGGCCACTGCAAGCTGAGCGTTTGGTTTGGCGGCCGCGTGGGCGCTGCATGTGCCACAAATGGTTGCAAGCTCCACAAATGCCGCACACTGCGCAAAAAGAAGCCACCACTTGCAACATTTAGACTAGCTTGAACACTTCAACTACTTAGGGTCGGTCTTTAAGTCAGCTAAGCTTTTAATGGGACATTGCTTTAATCAACTAAAAGCTTTTTTAAATTAGAGCTTAAAGCTGCTTAAAGTTGCTTTAGTTAAAAGTTATAGTTGTTGTTAGTAAGTAAATTTTGAGCTGTTCCCAACTAGTTTGCAGTATATTTGCATTTTTCAACATTGTTTTTTATTATTTGCTTTGGCGCTATGTGAAGTTCTTTGTTGCAGTGTAAATGAAAGGCCCGAGGCCGCGGCGCATTTTGCAGCTTGTTAAAAGCATACTCAATAATTGCAATTATTTCTCATATTTTATGAGCACATTTCAATAATGAAGCCAACCGACAACAGACAACTGCGCCAAGCTCAAAGTCAGACTGAAAGTCAGAGACGCAGCCAAAGCTGGAATTGGAGTCTTGAGTCTGGATAGACTGGATGGTCAATGCCATAGCGGGTGCATTTGGGGCGTTTTTAATGAGCCTTAAACTGCCAGTCAGACAGCCGTCAGGCAACGGCCAATGGGCTGCCAACGCGAACTTGGCAAACTCAGCAATTTGGTCTTTCATTTATGGCTAAATTGCTAAATTTGGTTGACTCGGCGGCGTTGGGTTGTTATCGCATCGATTTAGAATCGATTGATCGATGGCTGCTGGCGCAACTTTCTCGCCAATGATGGAATTCTTACACGAGTCTCTTCCCCTCTTCGCCATCTAATATTTACCCGTTCGCCTTGCGGCTAATGTGTGCTGTCGCTAATGGTGCGCATTTAATGGCCAAAACCGAAATTTTCTTTTGGTTTGCTGCCCAATTCAATTGCCCAATTGCGGCTAAAGTATTCATTTCTCCCTACCAAATTGCCTGGGCAATCCTACGGCTTTAATGCCGTTGCCCGATTCGAAAGCTTAACCCAAAAATGGACCCCGAAGTGTGCAAATCTTTGCCATAACAAATCTCAGCAGCTGCTTGACTAAAGATAATAAAAAAAAACACAACCATTAAATATCATTTGGTATGCTAAATTTTCTAGACAACTCTTTTGCGGAGTTGGAGTTGCAAGCCAAACTTTAATAATTAACTGAGATATGTAATCAACTTTTTATAAATAGCAGCTGCCTTTTGCCATTTATAAGTTTGAATGAGCCCAAGCTATGAAATTGTTAACTGCTAACCAACATTGTTAAACATCATTTTAGATCTATTGCGATATAAAACAAAAGCTCAGGTGTCAAATTCGTTATTCAAAGCAAGCAATTTTCTTTTGCATACTTTCTAACCATAAACATTAACAGCAGAAATCTGCAGCAATCATTAAATATGCAGCTAGTAAAACTTGCGGCCAATCAAATATAACCATAAGCCAGCTGTTCGGACAATTAACATTAATGTGAGCATAAAAGCAAGCAGCAAGTTCGAGCTGTTAACTAAATGTTAATGCAAGCGGTGTTAGCTGAAATGTAAAGGCCCCTTAAAGCGCACACTCGTCAGTGCGTGTGTGTGCGTGTGTGTGCTTGGAGTGAATTGTGGCTGGTGGCAACTTTCAGGCTTAGGCACTAGGCTGTCATCGAAAAAAAAAATGGAGAAAAAAATAAATGTGATGACAGACATTTGGACTGATTGACTGATGGGCATTAAGTAGCTGAAATTGCATAACATTCGCGACCAGCAAGTAGCGAGCCCCGCCTGGCCTAGCCCAGCTCGGGTTCTATGCAGCCATCGGCTTCGTCTTTGGCTTTGTGTTTGGCTTTGACCATGCGCTTGGCCCGATCTTGGCATTTGTTTTATTTTGTTTTGCTTTGTTTTGGCCATTCGCCAGTGGCATTGACGGCTCTGCGGCTGATGTTTAATGCTAATCCCAATGTCTGTCAGTCAGTTGCCAGCTAGATGCTCGTCCAGCAGCAGCAGCACCAGCAGCAGCAGCAGCAGCCACAGCCGGCGAAGCTGCAGCAGCAGCTGCCGTCCAAGTTATTGTTACTGTTATTGTTGTTGCTGCTGCAGACGAAGATGAAGTTGGCATTGTTGGCAGCCTGGCAGCCTGGCAGCCTGGCAGCATCCAGCTTGGCTAACTGGCAGTTTCATAAAGTCAGCAAACAAATGACAAGCGGCTACGAATTTTCCACCTTTTGCAGCTTCTCCTTTTGCGCGAGCTCCTTTAATAACTTTTGCCCCAACTCAGCTGGTTCTTCTTGTTAGGCTGCTGAACTGTGTATTTACTGCCCCAAATTGTGTTAAATTTCTTGGCTAATTTCTGTTTATAGCTTTTTTTTTAAATTTTTATCCAATTTATTCAATTCTATTTCTTCGTTTGTCTGCTTTTCTTACTTCTCCTTCGTTTCAGCATCTGCTTTTCACATACAAATGTGCTTTGTCTTTTTTTGCTTCTGTTTACTTTAGTTTCTTCTGTATTGAGGGCTTCCATCATAATTAACATTAAGTCCTGTTTCATCTTCTAGTTTATAATATACTTAATATCTTCACATCTCGCTTCAGCTTTGGTCCAAACTTCTCAACATACACAAAGTCTGCCAAGGATTTACTCTCAGGATTAAGTCCATGCCAGTTAATCTTGACTACCACTACTCTCATTGAACACGCTAGCGCTGTGCTCATTAGCAGCTCGCACAGCGAACTTTGTGTGACAATTTGTACCACACAATGGAACGCATTGTTAGCAGCATTCTTGGGCTCTGCCCCTTCCCTCGGCCCCTGCGCGGTCCGGCAGGCGAATCCGTTACTTGGTTGTTAGAGCTGGCGATGTTGGCCATTTGTTCTTGTTGTTTGTTGGACGCTCAAAATTGCCCATAAAGTACAAAAATGTATGTGGTTGGCCATTGGCAACAGCAACAATAACAGCAACAACAGCAACAACAGCAACAACAACAACCAGAACAACATTCAGGCAAGTTCATGAAGCGAACACTTTGTCGTTGTTGCCAAGCTTGCCGCAATCGTTGTACTTGTTGTTGTTGTCGTTGCTGCGGCTGTTGTTGTTGTTGTTGCCGCACGCAATTTGGAATTTATTTGCACAATAATTGGCAAGCTGAATCAATAAACGCTCGCGGGCAGCCGAAAACAATAAATTAACAATTGCCACTTCTAAATGATGATAATGAACACGATCATGATCAGCATGGTTAAAAGGCGACCAACGATGAGAAATGACCCAATAAGCCAGGCCACAGAATAAATGGCAAAAAGCGAAATTGAATTTGTGTGCGCTGCCAAATAATCGATAAATTCGTATCGATTTATGTGAGGTGTCCAAAAGATGGCCAGCGCGTAAATAAGCGCATGACAGAAAGCAAAAATAACAGCTGCTGCTGTGTGTAACATTTATCGATAATTAAGCGCTGATCGATAAGTGGCTGATTAAGTGCGGCCGCTGCCACAAGCTGTCACAACTTTCGAAAGCTGATAATAAATCAATGCAACGCCCATCAGAGATGCTGCAAATGATATGGCATGAGAAATCGTTGACAGCTTTCGATTATGGTCGCGGCGGGAGGGGAGGGGGCGAACGCCAGCTGATGATAGCGGCGATTAGCGCAGCGTTAACGAACAGCAAAAGAGCGATTGGCACTGCGAACTGAAGGGTCTTGGGCCCAGCGCAACAAAGCACAGCATTTCTTGCCAGCCGGAAATGGATGCATACGAGCTGATAACTGCGATAAAAGTGCAGCTAAATAGCTAAAAACAAAACAAAAAAAAACTCAAGGCGACGTAGTAAATAAATAAAAAGAGGCAGCGCACGAAGAATGGTCAGCGATTTGTGGCACACACATGCGACCCAAGCTGCCAGATACAAGCGAGCGATACGCGCAGCAACAACTTCCTCATACCAGCAGCAGCTGCAGCAGCGGCAGCAGCAGCAGCATTCAGGCAGCTGGGGGGTGGCGGCTAAGTCTAAGGCCGAGGCAAGTGCATAGCTTAATTAGTGCAAAATGTTTGCTAGTTCGTTGCCTAAGTCTTTTGTTGCACATTTCGTACAAATAGTGCAAGTTTGCTGCACAAGTCTTTGTCGCTGATGCTATCAAAATATTAAAGCCAGGCAGCAGCTGTTTGCACCGTTACAGCGCAGTCAGAAAGCTAGTTTGTTGCCTAAGTCTTCGGCTTAACCAGGTTATCAAAATTAAATCATTGCACGAAAAAAGTACCAAATTCGTTGCCCAACTATTTTGATGTTTGGTTGTTGCCTTAGTTTTCTGTTTTTAATGCAGTTAAGTGCACAAAGAGGAATACGCAAACTGCGTATTTTATTCTATATATTAATATAAATAACATAAGCAAGTTCGTTGCTTTAGTCTTTTGTTGCTATTGGACGAATAATTGACAAGTTTGTTGCCTAAGTCTTTTCTTTTTCCACTCTATTAACCTGAGCTCATATCACAAAAAGAACACCAAGTTCGTTGCCTAAGTCTTTTGCCTCTTGCTTAGCAAAAATATATCAAGTTTGTTGCCTAAGTCTTTTGGTTTTGGTACAGCTTAGTATTGAAATCAGAATGCACAAGCTGTTTACCAATTTAAACAATCCTATTAAAATCTTAGGCAAGCTCGTTGTTCAACTCTTTTGTAGACATAGCACAAATAATTGACAAGTTCGTTGCCTAAGTCTTTTATTTGTTTAATGCTTTCAAAATATTGACTTTAAGTGGTGAAAAGCAGCGACTACGCCTAAAAAGAACCAGCAACGAGCAGACTGACAGCAGCTCGCATCCACAGTCCGGCGAGGCAAGCACCGTTACGTCGCAGCCGCTGCCTGAACAATAATCAAAAGGCGAATTAAAAATAGACATAGAAATTAATTGCAATGGCAGCGATGGTCGCACGGCGCGGCCAACGGGGCGCGGCTGCGACAGCTAAACGCATCTTGGCATCTTTGTGGCATTGGCATGAAGATGCATCTACAGCTGCATCAGATAATAAATTAGAGAGGCAGAGAGCGAGAGATGAAAAACGAAGAGGGAGAGAGAGACTGCGAGACGCGCCCTGCGCTGGCAGGCGCTGCTCTTGAATGTTGGGGCGTTGCTTTTGCTGGAATTGTTGCCGCCTGTTTTTTGTCTTGCTGTTGCTGTTGCAGCTTCTTCTTCTGCTTCTTCTATTTTGAAAGCGGCAATTCATTTTCGTTTTGTCAGCAACAACACAACCTAATTGTTGCCTAGTCGTCAACAGTTGCTGCTTCAAACAAATCAAAAGCAATGCCCAATGGACAGTTGGCAGCAGAGGCAACAGTTGCTGCAACGACTGCTGCTGCAACTGCTGCTGCTGCAACTGCTGCTGCTGCAACTGCTGCTGCTGCAACTGCTACTGCTGCTAAAGCGTTGCCCGCATTACTCAATGTCATTGGACGCCGCCAACGCTGCCGCCAAAGCTAAAAGCGCTGCTGATCGTCAATTAGGTGGGGACCGAAGCCACTGACATTTATCTGCTGCCACGCAGCCCTAATTGTGAAGTATGGCCAGCAACTGTTGCAGCAAGCGTTCGCTGCGGCAATCACTGCCGCCAGCCCAACCGGCCCAGCCGGCCAGTCAGTCAGTCAGTTTGAGTGACTAATTGCCAACTGATTGCAGCGCGACGCTCGCGCTTATAAATAGGCATTGCAGCTGAGAGCTGCGCCGCGTGCAGCAACTGCGATTAGATGCCGCTGCTCGCATTGGCAGCTTTGAACTCTGCACACAACACCTGCCAGTGCTAAGGCCAAACATAAATGTGGCATGCAACGCGAACTATGCCCAATGATAGACTTACCTTCAACTGTGGCAGCTCAAAAATCGTTGCGTTACAAAAGCTGCAAAAAAAAAAGAAGAAAACCAAATTAATAAAGTGAGATGGCATATAATAATTTTTTTTCTTTTAAATGAATACTTATTTCTTATTCTTTGGAAAAGCTTTAATTATTCTGTTATTATATACAACAACTTAAATTAAAATTGTAAGTTAACGTTCAAATTTAACTTGGTCTATTGACAAAGCTGTGCATAAAATAAATAGTATGTAGAACAAAGTCTTTTATCAAAGGAATCACATGGGGCTCCCAATAGAAAGGAGTCGAATTGTTCAGATAATACATGAATAATAATAACAATTGGCCATACATCGATTTTTATGTTCAATACCATTTAGATTATAGTTTGTCCTCTTTCTTAATTCTACATTTAGAGTTTCCTTATTTTATTATTATTAGCTTAAGCAACAATATCAGCAAGAAATAATAAAGTTTATTATATTTCTTTTTTTGAAATATTAAAAAATACTATACATATTTTAATATAGAAAAATGTGATGCACATAAATTTATTTGCATGAAACTTTTTGTTTTAAGCTCTTTAATATCGTCAATATTCCATTTTATTTTCTCTTGTTTTTTTTTGTGTTCAAAAGATATCTTTAATGCATTTTAACTGTTAATATTTTGAAGTGCTTGTTGTTTTTGTTTGAGACCCGCCCAATAGCCAAGCTCGTTTCGCCTTTCAAAACACTTGGCGCTAGTTAATTTTAAATGTAAATCTATAATTCAACTCTGCGGCTGCAGCTAATCGGCCGCATAGCGGGCCGCATCTTTCAACGCTTCGCGTAAACAATGCGCCTTAATTATTAGTTATTCCCGAATCTGATCATAATAACAATCAGCGTTTTTTCGTCTGATGCACTTTACAGACGCAGCGGGCTTTGGGGCGCATTGGGAAAAACGAGTTTGGGTTTTTCTCGATTTTGTTTTGGGCAGATATTTTTTTTTAATTTAAGCTACTTTTCTTTCGGGGGTTTCTTGTCTGGGGCGGAGGCCAATGAAGATGATGGACAGCAGACGCGGCAGCCGCGGCATCCGCAGCTTTGAATGCATATTTGAACTTATTCGATAGTCAGCTGTGGGCTGTTGTTGTTGTTGTTGCTGCTGTTTGTTTTTGATCGTTTGCCTTGGCCAACAACAAGAAGAAAATTAAGAAGAACAAGAACATCGGCAGCATTGTCATCATCATTAAGATCATTATGCCGTTGCTTGGCCGTCGCTTCATTCTGGTTTTCAGCGCTGGCAACAACATGTTCTTTGGCTAGTGAACCGCTAACCAAGCTAACCCCCCTCAGCAGGTCCCGCTCGCCTTAGCAGAAAGTTGCTGCGTAACGGTATCTACTACTCGTAGCAGCTAGCAGCTCGCAGCTCGCAGCTCGTCTAATGGGTTATTGATATACGCGCTGACTGGCTGAGAAAGAAAAAGAAATGAGAAAAAAAGGCACCACATACAAACGAACTGGCATGCCACGCCCCGCCCGACCCCTGGCCGGATGGCTGGCAGGCGAACTGGCAGCCAGCCCACCTGGCTGGCCGGGCAGCTCGTGTACTCGAGCACTCGCCGAGTCGCCGAGTCATCATTCAATCGAGCGCAGCAGCGAGTGGAAAGTGCAAAAAGAAATTGCTGCGCCGCATGTGGCCGCCAAAGATCGGGACATGGACTAGCGGATATATATTTGCATGCCAGCCACAGCAGCAGCAGCAACAACATGCTGAGTAATTAAAGTAACAGCTACAACACAAACAATTAAAAGAAAAAAAAAAACTTCGACTTGGCGACATGAACATGACGTTTCTTGCTTAGAAGAAGAAAAAGAAAAAACTATATATTTATACATAAATATATATATCTATAGATAGATATATGTATGTGGCTGCATATACAAAAGCGGTCCATAATCAACAATCAGTGGCAGCAACAATAAATGTTTGCTTTCTATTTGATTGCTTGACCGAATTGCAAAACAAAAGACTTAAGACACAAACTTGGCCTAGCTGGGCGGCATTTTCATTAAGCTCTATGCAAATGTGCAACGCCTGGCTGAGCCGCCGCTCTGCTGTGTGAATAACTAAAAGCGGAAAAAGCCAAAAACAACAACAAAAACAACAACAACAACAAAACGATGCCAGTTCGTTGCAGTTGCTCCAATTTCCAAAGAAAATTCTATAGAGCGCGTCAGTTAACAGAGTGTAAGTGCAAAGCAGAGAGTCAGAGAGAGAGAGAGAGAGGTTGAATCGGGGCAAGTAGCATTCGCACACTCCAAAAACATACTTCACACACACATACACACACACACACATACAGACGTATACACATTTGCATGCTTCCGCAGACTTATTAAAACCTCAGACGCTGCGACGCTGCTCATTAAAACAGCGGCCAAGCAGTCCAAGAACTCCAAGACTGGGCGGTCAGTAACAAATGGGCACACACAAATACACAAGCACACACAGACACACGCACCCGTGCGTTAACAAGTTTGTTGGCCACGTCAAGTGCAATGATATCATTTACCAACGTGTTGAAATCCAAAAAAAAAAGAAATAAATAAAAAAAAGAAGAGGAAAAACAGACACCCAACTTGAAATGACACTCGAAATGGGAACACTTTCACACATTGGCTGGACAATGGGCAATGGGACAAGTGTAGAATTGGACTTGTTAATCCATCAACTCTCCAAGTGCTTCTCCTGCTCTTCGTTCTTCGCTGCTTCCCTGCTCACATAATAAATGTCTAACATGATGCCGCGCGTCATCATCATTCAATCAAACGCCAACTGTGAGCGACTCAGCTGCCTCAGCTGGCTGCTAATCAAGCTGGCTCATTCAAATTTTATTTGGCCTGCCTGGGTGAAAGACGTTAACAAGCGTGTGAGCAGAGCCAAAAATAAGACGAATATTACGCATTTTGTTTATGTTTATTAAAGTGAAAACAAGGCCAGAGCATTGTTTACAGTGCGACATTTTAGTCAAGGTATTCTTTTTTAGAAATCAAAGAATTTGGCTAAGTTGGAGTCTGATTAACTTTAAAGCGACAATCACATTAGTTAGACCTATGAAAGCTAATGCCCATGTTCCCACAAGCTTTGCGTTGTGTTAATGTTAACTCAGATTTGTGGCACTCACGCATCCCAAATTAAGGCTAACTAACTAGCTGGCCCGCCTTTGTTGCCCTAATCACATCTGTCCATTGTGTGCAATGCGTGGCTTTTCCTTTGATTCAACATAGTAGAATGCTGCTTGAATAATTTGCTGGCCTAATTGGGAGCGCTGTTGAAAGTTGAGTCAGCGGCGCGACAATCAAACTCATAATGGGAAACGCGAACAATGGCGAGAGAAAGATAGCGAGAGAATCTTGCGCTTGGCGCTAGGCGCTTGGAGGGCCCATAGTTATCTCGTTGGCCGTGAATAGAGCCAAGCGAGCGGTCAGTGGGCCGTGCTGTAAACAACCGTTGACTAGCACAGATTCCAGCTAAAACTCAGGCACACTCCCCCCTTCCCAAAAGAAAACGAAAATATTTCAGCTGGAACCAGCCAAAAAATAAAGAAGAAAATAAGAATAAAAAATATATAAAAAAAACGCCAGCTCATCATTTGGAAACTTGGAATTCTGAATTGGAACAGGCAACAAAAAAAATACAAAAATACAAAAATGGCAACTAAGAAGTTGCAACTCAGCGAGTGTTTAAGCGATTTAAGTGAGTACACTCACACTCATATTGAGCACTCGTATCGCTGACCATTCAACAGCCACTTGGAATTGTCAGCGCGCACTTTGAAGTGTTGTGCCAGCTTGGAGAGCTGTACAGCAGCCTGCCAGCTATTTACAATTTACAATTTATCCATTTGTCTATTTATCTATTTGTCTGTTTGTTTATTTATCTTCAGCTTTTGCGCATTGTTGTGGTGCGAATCTATTGTCGCAGCAGGTGCTGAATTCGTTGGCTTAATTTGTTCAATGCTTCAACAGCTGCTGCGGCTGCGGCATTGCTGCTGTTGCTGCTGCTGCTGCTTTTGAATGTGGGTCAGCGCCGCAGCAACAACTTCAACAACGCCAGCAACAACAACAAAACTGTGCCACAGCGCATTCAGTTACAACTGCCGCAGCGGAGCGGCACAAAACCCGAAACGAAATGAGCCACTGATGGCCGAAATGTGAGACAGGATGAACAAGCGTTGTGTTGTTGTTGTTGCTGTTGCATTTTCTTTTTTGCTGCAGTTGCTCGTGTGTAGGCTGCAGACAAGTTCTTAAGAAGCCTCAACAAAAAAAAAAAGACTTAAAAGTATAAATAGCAAAAACTTGCACTAAAGACAACTTCTAACTGGTGCATAGAACTTTGCATGCCAGCTGAGCAGAAGCTGCGCTCAAAGATGCTGAAAAACATATAAATATTTATTGCTAAATGAGGAAAGCAGAAAAACTAGAAACACTTAAGCAATATTTATTTGGTTGAGAGCCAAAAAATTATATCTATACGTATATATTTAGATATGTAAGCATGTACATATATACATATGTAAAGGAATGTAAAAGCTTAAATATTTATTTATAAAAAAAATCATATCTGAAATTATAAAAATTATTGCCTTTAAGCTTTGAGTAAGTTAATAGACAATCGTATATTCAAGACTTCATTTTTATTGATTTTTTACTATGTGATATATAGTTACAGTTATAGTTATATATTGAGTATCTGATAAGCAGAACTCTAAGTTCTTTATACTTGATAAAGTTAATCACTAAACAAAAAATCGTTAAGAATTGTTTAAATAACTCATTTACTATTTAATTTAACTCAAATCACAAGATTTTCATTCACTTTATTTTCTATTAAACACAAAACCTTCGTCGTATATATTCCATTACCCTTGCTGATCAAATTTTATTATCTTTCCTCTGCATTAAGTGGTTCTTGCTAAAGACTCTCCTTACTCCCAAGTTCTTCACTTTTTTCTGGCACAATCTCAGGCAAATATCTTAAACTTTCTTTAGGTATCTTTTGTAGTTTTTTTTGTTTATCTTAAAACAAAAACTGTTTGTTAAAATCAATTAAAGTTCTATTGATTGAATTTCTCTCCAATATTCCCAACAAAAATGTCCGAGATTCCTTCGACTGGGCTTTGCTAATTTTCTCAAGCTTTTCCCCGATGGCCACAACGTTTAAATGGCTTTGTGTGTGTGTTTTTTTTATGTGTGTCATTTACATGTTTTGTTGTTGTTGGTTTTTGTTTGTATTCTAATCTAATCAAAATCGATTTCATCAATTTCCGCTACGAAACTTGGCAACTTGATTGCCAGCAAATGAAGTGAAATACATTAAAAAGTGGGCCAAGCTAAGAGAGAGAAAAAAATAAAGCTTTTAGCGCTTAGCGTTTAGTTGAAGTAGAAGTTGTTGTTGCTTTAGTTGTTGTTGTTATTGGTATTCTCCCATGTATTTTGGTTAGTGTTTGCCGGCGTTTGGCAGATTTGGGTCAGTTTTGTCGCATCTCCGTCCCGCGGCCCCGACACGCATCTCGTACAAATGGCCAGCGGAGTGGACGACAGTTAACGACAGAGAAATTTTATACATTTGCTGCACTTACCAGCCAGCCTGAGATTTGTAATGAGCCAAACCTGAGGGGCTGGACGGGGGCGGAGGCGGAGACGGGGCGGTTGCTAGTTGAAATTTGCTCGCTCTTGTGGTTTTGCATGCTGTAATTAAATGTTGTGCTTGTTTCTTTTTTTAAAGCTAATGCATTTCGTTTGGGGGCTGTTGTTGGCTGTGGCAAGTTCGTTGCCTAAGTCTTTTGTTGTGTGAGCGTGCAACGCGTACCGTTCGTTTAATGTGAACGGCTTTTATGACTGCTATTCTATTTCTTGGCCTTTTTACGATTCGATTATAAAACAACAAGTCATTTTTATGCAACATTATTACGTTATTTCCGGGGCGGCACAACACCAACAACAACCTATGTATATATAAACGTGTGTGTGTGCATAAAAAAACAATAAACTTTAATTTTAACAAAGTCAACTCGCATTTTTTGGCTTCTGCTTGAGATATGCCCACATATGTACATACGTGTGTGCAAGTGTGTGTGTGTTTAAGCTATAAAAACAGACGCCGGCCCGTTGGGTTAGGTGCACTCGAATGCGGCTTTGGGGGCTTGGGGCCCAGCTAGTTGTTTCTTTGGGGGCTGCTGCTCCGCATTCGAGTTCTTTTTGCTTTTTGCTGCGTGCGCTTTTTTCTATATACATATGTATATATATATGTTCTTTTGTTGTTGTTGTTGTATTTAGTTTTTAATGCGTTTCTCATGCTTTTGGCCCGTTGCTTTTTGCCGCTGCTTGTCGCTGCGTGTGTGTCTCTTTCTCTTACACTAAATGCTTCCTAATGAATTGGGTGACCAGCAACGACGACGACGACGTCGCTGGCGACGATGGCGGCCCGGTAATAACGGTTAATTGCGTTAATGACTTTAACAGAAAATATAAAGCGCAAGCATTAAAATAATAAAAAAAAGTAAAGCAAAGTAGACAAAAAGAAAGAGCATTAAATGTGCCATTGTCTCGCTCTCTCTCTCTGTCCCTATCTTATAGTGTGTGAGTGTATGTGTGCGAAAGAGAGAGCGTGTCCAGCTGGGTGGCTTTGGGTTTGGGACTGGGTCTCGCCTGCATTTTCTAATGAATTGAAAATGTCGCAAGTTGTGCAAACTCAAACTTGACTGCGGGCACTTACAGCGTGTCAATGTACGACTCATCCTGTTACACACACAAAATCATACACACACACACACACTTGCATGATTTGCACTAATTTGCTTGGTGTTAAGCATTGGTCAAGTTCGTTGCCTAAGTCTTTTGTTTAGCGTCGGCATACAAATCTTGTGCGCAAACAAATAAAAAACAATCAACTGTTTGAGACAATCCCTCAGTGTCTTCAAGTGTGTAGGTGTTAAAAGAAATCCATTACGCAAAACTTATCCTAAGTGAGCCTTAATGGAAAAACTTCATTTTTCTTTTCTGTGTTCTGTGTTTTCCTGCCTGCTGTCTTAAAGTGTGATATTTTTAGCTTATAGCAGGTATACAAATAAGTACCTATAGCACCAATGATTTCTACTATTTTTTTTAAAGGGTTAACGTTAAGTTTTGTTTTCTTGGCCTTCAAATAAATATGATATAAAAACCTTTTCATATTTATTAAAATGTTCATTATATTATTTGTTTTTATTGATGTATTAACTTTTCATATCTTTTCATTTAAATGTTTTTATTTTTTTATATAAAGCTAGTTTAATAGTTAAGTTTTAGTCTCCTTTTTTTATATATAAAGATATGTTATATTCCAGATTAAATTATGTTTAGTTTATTTCTTATATAAGCTTGAATATAAGAACTTTTATTATTTATTTTATATCTTTAGTTATTTTTTTATATTTGTTTAATGTGATTTTACAAGTTATTTTTTATTTAAAGTTTAAAGTTAAATCATACTTTATTTTTATTTGCTCAGCATTCTTTACACTTTTTAAAAGTTAAGGCATGTTAAAAAAATGTACAAAAAACAATGTAACTTTGCAGCACTTTTGTGTTCAACGCTTTGCACAGAAATATTTTGGATTTGTTTTTGCTTACCTTCGTTGTTAATTGAAAGAGCACAGTTTGGAATGAGAATAAGAGTTTGTTCGTTTGTGGTTGAAGGTTTTTCTTTTTCTCAGATGTTTGTTGATTTTAAATGCGAAAAATCCTTTCGCGTGTGTGTTTTTAAGTCGAATGAACGGAAAAAAACAGCTTGCACTTTCACACTTTCGTCACTTTGTGGCGTGCAGCACAAGGAGGAGTGTTTAACTCGAATCCGTATGCCACCAAATGTTGCAATGTTGCACACTTTCAAGTTCACTAGGAGCACACAAAGTTGTTTCAAAAAAAAAAAGAACTTGTAGTTAATATGTCCACGCTGCTGATGCGGCTGCTGGTGATGATGCTTATGCTGCTGCTGCTGCGACTGCTGCTAATGCTGCTGCTGCTGCTGCGACTGCTGACTCGATGGCGCTGTTAGCACTTCAATTGCATTACGCGCAATGGCTGGTGAGCCAGCGAATGCGCCACTTTTATGCTTTTCCCAGCGGTCTCCACGCCAAAGAAGAACCAGCCGCGAGAGCGCACAAGAACAGCGGCAGAGAAAGCGGACGACGACGACGGCGTCAATGTAAGAAAGCTATGCAGCAGCAACAGCAACAGCAGCAGCAATGCAAACGCACGAAGCTGAGGCGAAGAAAAGCGCGAGCCCATTTCTACTTTACAGGCACACACACACACACACATATATAAACTCTTACGATCCGCACTTACACAGAGACGCTCGAGCGAGCGTGCAGAACAAGAAAGAGCCCAAAGCTGAGAACGAGAGCGCGCTCTCCAAACTTACACACACTCTCCATGTAGACTTGGTCTCGAATTTAACAGCAGCAGCAGTTGCTTTAACAGCAATAGTTGCTCGTAGCATTGAACTTGAACAACAGCGCGCTGGCAACAGTTGCTGGCCTCAGCTTGACTTTGACACAACGGATCCCCGCCCCGCGCCCCTTGCCTCGAGACAACGGCACCTGTTTCGGGCGCATCGATTTGCATGGCTACCGTTTGGGCCTAATCTTGTCAGCATCTGTGCGACGGAGCTGCTGCTGATGATCCACTATTGGCCTTTAACTATGCTAATGAATTGTGCGCCGTCACTGCGGCAACTCTGGCCGCGTGTTGTGTAATCAGCGCGATGCCAGCCCACCGATAAGCATGGGCGGGCGGGCGGATGGGTGGCTGGGCGGCGGGGCGTGGCAGGTGTAATGAACAAATATCAACACAAACGAATCCATTCAGCCGCTAACTGTACTCACATATTCAGTTGGAATTTTAAAGAATTCTTAGCTGGAATTCTCAACTCTTATTGGGTGTGACTTATTCTTAAATCGTTTAACAGGAATACCCAAATAAAGCTTACTTCGAATTATAATTAAGGAGACTTTATGCAATACTCTTAAACTATTCTATTTTAATTAATATTAGTTGAACTGATCTGGATTGGATTGGATTGCTTAGGATGAATTTAATTTATGTGATATAATATAATATAATACTCATAGCTTTTTTTAAAACCTTTTTGCGAATGTGAATTTTTTCTTAACATTACTTAACCTTATAAATAATCTGTTGAATTTATTTAAACGAAGTTGCTTCACTTTGTCTATATATATATTTTAAATATTAATTATTAACAGAAAATAAAAGATGATTTTTTTTTTTTTAAATATCAAATATATTTATAAATTATATGATACGAACAAGAAGAGCTTAAGCAGTTATATTTTTTTTTTATAAAATATTCAATTTATGAGCACATAATAAAGTTTAGCTTTAAAAAACACTTTACCACAAATATTTATGGTCTTTAACATTCATTCGTATACAAATAGAAAAACATAAAGGTAGACATTTAACTATATGCAAACAATGTTTTAGAAACCGTTAGACTGTTATATACAATATATTCATCACAGTTGTAAATGGCATGTTTGTAAAAGAAAAAACCAGCAAAAAAAACTACCTTGAGGTGTCTCGGCAATGGCAATGCGAATGTTTTTAACCTTTTAACTACTTTTATTCTTTTGCGTTTGCTTTTTACAGTTTTGTTTAGTTTTTGCGCAATTTATGGGAATAGAAAGTGGTTTTTGGCCAAAGCATATTTTGTTGATATTATGCCAATTAAGGCGAGGGGTGACAAATTCTGCGCTCGTTACTGCAGAAATATGTTAACTAAAACGAAAAGAAGTAGAAGAAGAAGAACGAGCAGCAACGAGTATTTGCATTAAACATTAACGGCGAAAAGCAGCAGCAACAACAACATCAATATAAACTGCTAGCTGGAAATGAAGAAAACAAACATTAAAGTCGCTGCCCGCTTGCTCAAACAGACTGCGACTGCGACTGTGGCAGCGACTGTGGCAGCGACTGAGGCAGCGACAGAGGCAGCGACAGCGGCTGGGGCTGAGTAATGAGAATTTAGACAAGTAAACTTTACGCAGTCGCAGGTCATTGCCATGCTGCTAACGGCGCTGCCGGCGCAGCTGTTTAACAGCGGCCTTAACAGCGAAGAAGAAGCAGTCGACGAAGGCTTGTAGAGTTGCCAGAGTGTAATCATAATTCATTAGAGCGGCATCAATCGGGCAGCGGCGTCGCCTTGACATAACAGCAAATGAATTGCCTTGGCCCAGGCTCGGTTTCACAAAATGCAGTTGCAGCTAAAGTTGCTGTTGCTGTTGTTGCTGCTGTTGCTTCTGCTGCTGCAGACTCGACTGCGACTGTCGGAGTGTAAGCGACAATAATTAAGATCGGAACGAATGCGGTCGCTGTCGCAGTCGCAGCCGCCGCAGCCGCCGCAGCCGCCGCGAAAGCGTAAAGAAATCACTTAAAATAAGAAAATTGCTTGACGCTTTGGGTTCCGCTTATTTAAGCTGACGCTGTCGCCGTTTGCTGTCGCTGCTGCGCGCCCCCGCGGACACGCCCCCTTGCTGCCCACATGCGGCACATGTTCTAATCCACAGCTGCGAAACATCAAAAAGCACCGTTGCTCGCCGCAATTGCAATTGCTCCGCATTGCCAGCGACTGCAGCGTTTTTGGGCGCCAGCTATCAGTTACCTCATTGCTAGAGATGGGCGCGTGTCACGCGACAAGGAAATCAAAAATGGTATAACTTATTTTATGTCACGTGTGCAGCTTTAATTTGGTTCTGCTACTTAAATATTTTCTCTGATTATTTGAAAAATACAATAAAATTGGAATTTTTTAATGCATAATAATAAATTAAACTTAAAGTTATATACTGTATAATTTGTCTCGTGTTAGTTCGTGTCACGAATTTAATAAGCATTTAAGTTTATTTATTATATATGGGTTCAAAAAGGTAATTAGAACGAAAATTACTATTTTACTTGCAGCCTTTAAATTAAATTAATTTAAATTAAATTTGTGTATTAAGTTAATTAATATGAAAATTTTTTTGTTGTTAATTATGATAAATAGGTTTATTAATGTTAAAGAAAAATTTAAAATTTTACTCATGACATTCTGAACTAAAATATGAATTTAAAGAAAAAAATTAAATGCGTTTTAACTGTTTTTGCCATAAATGTATACAGAAACTTAACATATCTTTGATGTCTGACTGTCTGGAATGTCTAGCCTTAACTATTTAATGCTCACTTGTGTTTTCTTGTGTAACAATAGACAAAAGTTTTTGGTTTTGTTTTTTTGTTTGTTACCAATTAAATTCTTGTGCATTTGTCATATAAAGCGCCTTTTGACTGCTCGTGCCTGTTTCGTGTCACGCGCTCCGCTCTGGCCGCTGGTGTAGCAGCGACTCCTGCCAGCGCGCCTGTTATGACAGTCTTAACTCACAGCTGACACAGCGCTTTTGACCAGTTTGCTACACACACACACACACACACACACTAACATACACACACTCATAAAGAGCAGCTTGTTGTTGTTTTTTGGTCTGTTCTAAATATTTGCACGGCTTTGGTCATTTTGCGACCGGGACAGCCTTTCTTTTTGCTTTTGCGTGGTTCTGCTCTGAGATATTTGGTGCGCTGTTCTTTCCGAGCCGGCTTTTACTTTTGCAGCTCAGTTCAGTTCAGTTTAGTTTAGTTCAGTTCAGTTCAGTTGAGCTGAACTGGGCTCGGCTCAGCTGCTCTCGGTTCCGGTCTCGTCCGTCAGCTGTGTGCGAGGCGACAAAGCGCAGCGACTGCAAACTCCGCATAACCTTTCACTTCCCTCGGCGAATACTTAATCTCAACTGTCTGTCTGTCTGTCTGACTGTCTGCCCAGTCTGTCTCTGTCTGTCTGTTCGTTTTGTTTGTTTGTTGATTCGATTTGATTTCTAGTTAATTAGTTGTTATCATACATACCAGTTAATCACAGACGGCGGCCGTTTACCGTTAGCTTTCCAATGCGGCCAACGAGTTTTCGATTTGGCCAGCTCGCAGCAAACGAACCTCAACAAAACTCTCCTCGAAATCTCCGCACGGCCGGAAGTCGTCGTCGTCGTCGTCGTCGTCGTCGTCGTCGCTAATGCTCCGAACTGATTCTAAACACGAGTAGCTCGTCGCTGGCCGAGAATTTGTGTACACCCCAACATGGAATTCATAATGGACAGGTGTCTGGCCATTACACTAACTCCACTGCGCTCTAAAAGCCAACATAGATCAAGATCTCATCTCATCTCAACTCATCTCTGGCTTGTGTGCGTGTTCCCCCCCGGACCCCTTCCTAGAAAAAAACTCAGGTGTGGATTATTGAGTTGAATTTAATATGTGAGAAAGGAAAATGTTCAGTACTAACGATTAAGATTTTTGTATGTTCTTTAAAAGTAAATATATAATATGCGCTTGGGGAATTTTCATTAGATTATATTTGGTACAAAAGTTCATTGAACTATTAACTAACTATTAACTATTAAGCAAGTAGTGCAGATTTTGTTTATACATTCAAAAGAAGAAGACTGAAAAAGTAAAAGTACTTTATGGAAATCATTCCGAACAGACAACTGAAATCCAGAGAACGTCGATTAAAATCATTTAAATATAAATGATTTCCACTTTAATTGATTTTATTTAAATCAAAAATCTGTGAATTAAAAGATAAATATGTTTAATACGAATGGAAATATGTTTTTATATTTATTATTTTATCTTTACTCAATTTAAATATATAACAAAAGTTTTTTCAAAGCTTTCGCATATATAGATAAATAAATAAATCTTAAATCTTAGCTATTTTTGTATTTGTAATTAATTTAACTATAAATAATATTGATATTTATTAATAATTTTTTCTCTTATTATACTATCTTTCTGTGACTGTATGATCTAAATGCAATATACAAAGGACAGATAATTTTTTATCTCCATCTCAGTTTCTCTCTCCCTCTTTGGGCCTTTATAGAGTTTAATAACATATATTTAAAAACTCGCTATCTTTCGCTCTATTCCACACTTTATGTAGAGTACAAAAGAAAATTGTCTCTTTCTCGTTAGCTCGTTACGTTCAGCAAGAATGTTAATTCGCTGAAATTGTTAGATTACGTAACGACTGCCAGGCCGTGAATGCAGCTCCTAGCCGAGTACCCAGGGTGTTGATCATGTCAGCTTAGAGTGGGGCTTATCTATGCCAGCATTTGGCTAATGCTGATGATGTTGTTGCTGTTGCCATGCCAAAGATGCGCAGCCCACACTGCTAAAGCAAAGGGGAAAGGAACTGAAGAGGAGATGAAGTCAAAGTCGGAGTTGCCGGAGGGGGCCTCATTAGATTGGGCTTGGAACTGCTGAAATGCGGGTGCCTCAGTTGGCTTTCACTCGGCCCTCACCCTCGCTGTGGCTCAGTGTCGCCATCTGTTGTCTTTCAGCTAAAGTTGCCATCACAGAGTTGGCAGCAATCCGTTTGTCGTGTCGACTCCACCAGCCCCAGCAGCTCCAGCAGCCTCAGCCACAACGCGGCTAATTAGCGACTTGGCGCGGCTAACAAGACGCGCTGCTGACTGCGACGTCGGCTGCAACGCGGGCAGCGCATTTGAGCTTGGTCATTTATTAGACTGCGCTGATTGCAGCTCGCTTGTGATTAGCGCGGATTGCCGCCGTTGAGCGCATTTAGACTCTAATTAATTTTTCAGCAATTCATAGACATTCTTGACATTTATCTTAATAATTTTTGGCAGCGCCTGCTGTCAGCTGTTCGCCGGTTTGCATTTTGCCAATTTAAATGCTGGGCAAAGCCACAAGGCGAAATGTTCGACGTGGAGCGGCGACAGCGACATGCGACGCGCACATCGATCATCATTTGCGGCACGAAAAAAGTGAAATGCCTGCAACGAGCCAGGCAGCCCAACACTGTGGACTCCGGCCAAGGGGCAGGGGGCAGGGGCAGGGGGGCGAGGCTGCGATGCCGCCGGTCACACAAAACGCCTGGAATTCTGATTTTCTCGCTGCCGCCGCTGATGATGATGAACGTCTTCGTCTTCGTCGAGCAAGCAAAGGCCGCAACAGCGTCTTCGTCTGTGCCGTGTCCATCGTAGCTGGGCATTAGAATTAAGCTGTAACTTTGCATTGAAATTAAATTTATAGCTTAGGCAGCAAGAAGACAACAGCGCCAACAACAACAACATTCATTCGGCCATTAGAAGCGAAGCAGTAAAATTGCAAGGCAACAAAAAAGAAGCAAAAATAAAGCAGTTAAAAGAAAACGACAACAACAACAACAACAAAAACACCAGCAATAATAAACGCAGCGCTTGAGACATTAACTCAAAGCGCTGCCCGCGAGGGGAGAACCAACAGTTGGGGGCTGGCTTAAAGCGGGGGTGGGGGCGCAGTTGCTGATGCCAAGTTAGTTGTCAGATTTCATCGCATTCACATGTGAAAGTTGTACGAAAACAAGAAAAATTATTGACTTTAAAACAAAACAGACACCACAAAAAAAAAACCAACGAAACAGAAAACCGAATAGGAAGAAGAAGCAGCAGAAAAGTCGCAATAGAAAACGCGCCTGTCGATGGCAGCGTGCTCATCTCCAAAGATCATGTCATGTGCCGCTTGTTATAATGACGATCATCAGCCGTCATCAGCCTGACCCAAATATTCAGCTAGCCTGCCTGCAATGGCCATAAAATCGAGATTAAGCCACAAACGAGCGTTTTCAGCCATCCTAGCAAAATATCCTATGTGATTTCTGTGAAATTTGCAATGCATTTGCTTTCTTTCGCTTTCTGCTCGTTTGAGGCTTTTAATCAGTAAGTATTAAGTTCAACTCAGGGTTAAGCTCAATACTCAACTGAGAATCACTTGTCCAACACAGCTTGACCTAAACTTGCCAATTAACTTTCATGTAAAGCTCACTTAGAAGAATAATAAAGATAATTTAAAAGTAAAAGTATTTTCTTTAATATTTAAAATATAATAAACATATATTTATAACATGATCAGATTATCGAGAAAAACTGTTAATGTTAGAAATCATATTTACCACACAGACAGACAGTGTTTAATTATTGTGTTATATGATCAAGTATCCCTTTGACAGCCTTCTAAATAGATATTATAAATACACGGTTCACCCTTCTGTTAAAATACCTTCTGGATTTATTGCTTACATTTCTTTAAACACTTAAACATTATTATAACAATCACAGTTTAAACTTACACTAGTTAAGTTATGATCTTACTATCATCCAATGTAAATTAGACCAGCATATATTGACTTAACAATAAAGCATTTAGATTTACCAATACTTTTCGGCTAAATGCCAAAAACCTTAAATACGTCAATTACGACTAACGAAATTTCTATTTCAATTAATCTCCCACAATTCCACTCAATTGTTTTCTAGTCAATAAAAAGTTAATTGACCCGCGCTGATCTCCATAACTAAGTCAGTATATCATCAGAGAGTGCAGCCGGATCCAAAATGTATATGCTAACACACACAGAGACATTTATTTATATATGTATATATTAAGCTTGGGTGTGTTTTGGTTTTAGCTCTTTTCTTTTCTTTTTAGTCTTTTTGCAATTCAGTTTGTTCGATCTTGTGGTTTCACCTCGCCTATTTTTTTTTTTTTTTTATTTGGCCAGGCCCAAGGTAACCTCTTTGGCCATTGTCCAGCGTAATTTGCATTATGTTCTAGTTTCCATTTATGTGCATATTTGCTTATGCTTTTCGTTTTTGCCTTCGGTATTTTCTATTTGCCTTTGTTTTGAATCACACACAAAAAAAAAACATAACAAAAAAATGAACGCAAAAACAAATTGTAAATAAAAACAACAAAAAGAAACATAAAACCTCAAAATGACTTTAAACTTCTACAAATAGTGCAAAGTTTGCTCGTCATTGCCGAACCGTTAGTTGGCCATATATAAGTATATCTAAATAACATATTTGGGCTAGACGCGAGCGGATAAAGCGACCAGCGGAAGAGCAAACAAAAGACTTAGGCAACGAACGCGACGCGACGTTGCGACGGATGCTCGAGGTTGCGGCATCTTTAGAAATAATTATCGCCTCTGTCCATATTGTTCTAACGTGAAAGTAAAAACCGTTAAGAATTAATAACTATACAAAGTTTTTGGTCAGCAACAACAACAATAACAACAACAGCAGCAAAATGTGCAAAAAGCAGCAGAATTTATAAAAATAAACTTTTTCTTTTACTGGGTCAACTTTTTGTTGTTGCTGCTGCTGCTGCTGCTGCTGTTTCTAATTCAGCTGTTGCCAGCAACAACAAATAGACGTCAAAACGAATCACAGAACTTTAACAGGCATGGAAATGCCATAAAAATAATAAAAGCACTTTGTGATTTATTGCGATTATCAATATGAAAGTGATACGCGACCCAAAGACCCACAGAGCGGAGAACACGACCCCGCCCACCTCGGCAATCGACTCCAAATCGAATCGTTAGCCAAAATAATGCTAATTAATTTCAAAAAGCTGCGAAGCTGAAGGTAAAAAGGAAAGGGAAAGGGGCGGGGGCGGGGCTATATATGTGTGTGGGCGGTGGCGTCATAACGGTTATTGTGGGCGCCTCTCGAACCATAAGCCATGAGTCAGTTTCTAACATGCATAATATACAAAATTGGTCCAACCAAATCATCGATGAAAGCTGATGTTGATTAATCAGCTATTTTTATATTTATTTTTGAAATTTGTATATTTATTATTTGTTTGAAATTCTAGTTATGTTAGTAAATAAATTTATAGCTTTGAAGCTATAATTTATATATATAATTGCCGCCTTAAATTGGGTCTAAAGTAAATGTTCTTTGACTTCGGCTAAACTTTAGCAAAATATTTATTTGATTTAAGTTCTTTGTTATTTTTTGTGTTGAATACCGTTGCGTTCTGTCTTGGGAGGTCTTCTAAAGTTGAGCTTTGATTCGCATTATGCTAATCACAGAATTGTCACTCATTTTACTGTAATTTGCCGCGGTCTCGGCGCATTCCCTGTTAGACTTTCAGCTTGTTCAGTTAGTGGACAGTTGTTGTCTCTTGGCCATCATTATCGCTTGCGAGCGCCCATTATCATTATCATCATTATCATTAGCATCAGCATCAGCATTGGCATTGGCATTAGCATTGGCCGAGCAACAAAAGCGCGATGACAACAACGCTGATCACGACAACGGCGCAAAAACAACTGTAAAGCTTCGCAGATACAGATACAGATACAGATACAGATACAGATACAGATACAGATACAGATACAGCTAAATTTCAACTAGGTATTTCCATGAATGAACCGACGCAGTTGTTGACTTTTCACAGACAGCTCTCTGCCTTCTCTACTCCATTCGCAATCATGATCTAATCTTGCTGATAGAACTTTCTTTGGTGAGGCTAGGTAGGAATCGGAATGCACATGAAAAGCTTGAGCCTTTATGGTAAGGGACATATTTTGTGAACAAGAAAAGTTTGTTAGTTAATTGGCATATGAACTAATTTACTTTCTATATAAGTGAGCTCATGGCTCTAATTGCTTGAAGCTGACCCTCATAAAGCTTACTGCCTAATGGAAATAGACTCTGAAGGTCACTTGGCGTAGGCGCCTCTTGTCCACTTGAGCTCAATTTGCTTTGCAATTCCCCCCGCATCCAAGCGCATTCTGCTACGAGTCCAAATCAATTGCAATTCCCGAATAGCCATTTAGGCCAACATACTCGAAATGTGCCTAAGCAAAAGAAAAAAAAAGAAGCAAACATAAAGAAAAAAAAAAGTGGAGGAGTTGGAAAAACAACCAAAAGCAGTTGCTGACAGTTGACCAGGCAACAATTGACCGATTTCCATGGCCTGCTCCTGGCCCACAGTTGGCTGATAAATGAATGAGACGTCGGACAACACCATAACCGAGCAGCCAAACAAGCGAGCAACTGAGCAGCAGCCTCGCTCCTTGTGCTAGTCACTGACCTAGAATGCAGCCAGCTTCAGCATCAGCTTTTACTGTTGTCTCTGCCCGTTGCCGCTGCTGCTGCCGCTGCTGAGTTCTCATACTCTGCCAATGTTGTGGGTGCGGGGCATATTCGCTTTTTGCCTCAAATGGGTTGAGTTAAGTTTAAGGTTTAGTCTAACGACCTTTCCTTTAAAACGGGTTGGGTTAATTAGGATATATAAGCTTATTTAACTAAAGGTAAATATTTTAATCTAAAGCTTTAACAAATCTCAAATAAAATGTTCCCTTAAGAATTAATTAGGGTTTGCTTAATTGCAGATTCAAACGTGCTTCCTTAAGATAAGTGTTTAATGTTGATTTATATTTAATATGAATACTTTTCAACTTCAACTTTATTTACACTTAGCACAGAGTACTTTTCAGCTGTAAACAGCCAACTGCTGTTTTTGCTGTCGCTGTTGTTATTGGTTGTTCTTGTTGGTTGTTCTATGCCGTGTTCTATTCTGTGTTCTATTCTCTGTTTTATGTGTCGTCGCTTGCAGCGCTCAGGCGCTCGCGTCTCTGACTTTGGCTACCAATACCGTTTTGCCGGCAACTCCAGCGCCAACTTATTAGCATAATCTTACCGCTTGCAGCAGCAGCCGCAGTCGCAGTCGCAGTCGAAGCTGGCGTCGCAGTCGCAGTCGCAGTTGGTAACACTCATTATGCCTGGCTGACTGACACTGGCTGTGGCTAAAGCTGAGGCCGTCGCTGTGGCTTTGACTGTGGCAGTGGCAGTGGCACCTCATCATCGGCGGCATCAATTCGCCGCTTGATGCATCGCCAGTCAGCGTGTGAAGCGAACCTGGCCAAAGTCACTGCTGCAACTAGCTCTGGCCTGCTGTCTGCTGCTGCTGCATGTTTAGCATTCCACGGCAGCAGCAACAGCAGCAGCAGCGACAGAGTCAAATTCAGATTCATTTCGTTTCTTTTGGTTTGGGTTCTTATGCTAGAAATTAGAAGAAACCACAGTCAGCCTCAGCCTCAGCCAGACACTGCACTGACAGAAATTCATCCAATTATTTAAAACTACCAAGAGAAAAGAAAAAACTAATTAATATATTTTTTAACTTAACAACTTGACAGCTCAGAAGATGCTTAAAAAAGAATTCCCATCTCATATTTGAATGGATTTCGAGTTTGACAACAACATGCCTAAAATTTTCTTCGAGTGTATTCGTATTCCTATTTCCATTCGTGTTTATGTTTGTATTGGCATAATTTCTGGCTTTCATGCTGTCTGTGTTGCTGTGTTTGTGTGCGCCATAACGGCATTTATAACCTTTTCATTAGCTTTTTGATTTGAAACTCAAATCTGCCTCACGTTGTGTCTCTGCCGCCGACTGCCCCGCCCCCCCGTTGCCGCCCATTCTGCCGTCGCACGCCATTTACGCGCATAATTTTCGGTTAGCCAAGTTTCTTGCATGCCGTTTTTTAGTGTTTTTTTACTTTTTGTTTTGTTTTTTTTTTGTTTTTTTTTTTTTTTGACTGGGAGTCAGCAGCAAGCATTTGGTTCGATTCTGGCTTTGGCTCGCGGCCAGTTCTTCAACTGTCTCTTCTCGGCCATGTTTAGTCGGCTAATATTGAACGAGCGGTTTCGCCGGCTGTTTGTGCAACTCTTTTGCGTTTTCTATTTGCCAATTTTGGGACAATTGCGAGTGCAAATAATTCCTGATTGAGTTCGCTGATTATGCGTCAAGCTCTGAACTTATTACTGTCAGCGCAAATATGCTAAGTGCAAGTTTGTGTTATCGATAACTGTAAATGTTTACATGCTGTCGAATTTGGCGACAAGCGACGTCAACTTACAAATTTCAAAAGAGAAAGACATTTAAAGTAACAGTTAATGTTCGAGCCAAATACTTTGCAAGTTGGGCTTATCGATAGGTTAAGAATTATCGATAGCTAACAGGGTGTATTTGTAATTGTGTAAACAAAGTGAACTAGGAAAATTAATTAGGGTTAAATATGTGATAATCAATCAAAATTGCACATAATTATCGATAACTATAAACATCGATTGTTTGTAAAAACAATAATAATGCTAGCTGATAGGAAGATACCTTTACTCTCTCTTTCTCGAAAGTGAAAATGATCGATATATAGTCATATATATCGATAGAATTTGTTAGTCGAATGTTGTCTAAGATCTGCTTTAAGCACTTTCGACAATTAGCTGCGAAATACAGATTGATATCGTATAAAAAAACTTAAAGAGTCTTCATTATTTTTCGATAGTTCGATAATACAGCACAAAACAACAAAAGAGTATCGCGCAGAAAATTGGCAGAGATCAATTCTATATGCCTCGGGATACCTGCACCGAGTTAAATTCATTGGAGGCGGCCACCAAGAGTTCAATCATTTCCGAGACGATACCGATTTCTTCGTCGCTCACGACAAGTTCGGGCACCGTGTTGAGTATGATTTGAAAGACCTGCATTCGCATTTGATCCATTTGGAGGCCGATGTCCAGGGTATTCAGCACATTCGCCTGGTTCGCCGGGACACTGCGCCTAAAGAAACGCTCCCCTAGAAGGCGATGTTCCTGCAGAATGTTCACAATGTTCTCCTTGACGCACTGCAACTGCATCAGGCGATCCTCTTGATTGTTAACATGGGCCATGGCAGGAAGAATTCACAAATTATCAAAGCAAACGCAAATGTTTTTCTGTTTCTCAACTCGATTTGAGTTACAATTTCCAGCCAACTAGGCAATTTTGTAAATCAAAAGAAAAAAAAAATTGAATAAAAAAAATGTATTATAATATTATGTTTTTTAGCTAGCATGCTTTTTTAGAATTGTGGCCACTCTAATGGTAAATGGTAAAATGCATTTCATGTTTAGTTTCTCTCGCGGCAGGGAGCTAAGTACATGGCTTACAAGAGCCGACCAGTTAGACGCTGGCCCACCTGGGTGATCTCAATCATTCGGCTTCCAACTTCATAAAGAGCCGCCGGCCTGTAAATAAAGAAGATTTCACTGGCCAACGAAAACGAAAACGAAATTAATTTCACAATTACAGCAATTAAACGCAAAATAAATTGTGTTTTAAGATGCAGTCAACAACAATGCCACTGCCCCTTCCGACTGCCCCTCGTTGCTGCCTCGCGCAGGTGCCGCTTTTGGAGACGCGGCTCGCAGACGCATAGAATATATGATAAAAGCGGAAAACAAGTAATGATCTACGCACTTTTCATTACCCGTGAACGAACCCTCGTCGACGTCGACTTCAACGTTGTCGCCGTTGTATGTCTCCCCCCCCCCCCCCACAATTCCCTCCCCCTTGCCTTCCCCCCTTTTCCCTGCCCTCTTTCCACAAGCTGTTATCTCAATTAGAGCTCTTCAGCTGTGGCATTTAACTTGCAACGATGTTTTTGATTTTATGAAATAAACTTCAAATAAAAAGTATAAGTTTTTACTGCATTTTAATATTTTTTCTTTTTTGGTAAATTTGGAAAAATTGCATTTAATTATTATGTAATTTTATACAACAACTTAAATTAAACTTGTAAACTAATTTTAAAATTTAGCTTAGTCTATTGATGAAGTTATGCTGCTGAAGTTCTTTAGATTTTTTAAGGGTATTGGGGCTTCGCTTTGCTGGTTGTGTAGGGTAAAAAAAAAACACGCTGCTTTTCATGTTAGCTGAACAAGTTGCTCGCTTTTCATGCTGCGTATTGTGGACTTTGTGGCATTGAGGCAAAATTTCACTTCGAAGAAAGGGCAAAACGGCGCTTCCGATGCGGCTGAACCGAACGCAGCACAGCTCAAATGAACTGAACCAAACTGGAACTGAACTGAGTGGAAATAAAAACCAAAAACTGGGCACTGTGTGCTACCATTATTTGGCCTAAGACCGACTTTTATTTTTAGACGCTGCCTTTCATTCGTTTCGTTTCGTTTTTACAATTTTCGTGTTAACTTAACTCCGATTTTAATGTCTGGCCGTTGCAGCCAACGTTGTCGACAACTAGCCACGTTAAGCAGACGCATGTCTGGGCCAGGTTTTTCGGGCATTGTCCACTGGACAGTGGAGCCACAAGTCATCGTCACTCATTGAATCTAATGGGTTTCACTTTCATTACACACATTTTTTTTTGTTTTTTTTTTTTTTTTTGACAAATGTGTGTCCAGTTGTCAATTGTCGTTGATTTCACTTGCCGTCCCCGGTGAGACAATTTACACAAACCAAATTAAGCAGCAATATATGCGAGTGTGGGAACCCCAGTCCCCCAGTGATTATTATGATAAGCAGCTGCTTCTGGTTTCTGTTTTTCATTAGGCTATCAAAAGTACGGAAGAGAGATTATTTCACCTTTATCTTTCATTTGAATTTAATTAGAATTTTACTGATTTTACTCAGTTCCCTCTAGTTAATATATAGACATAAACCTATTTTTTAAACCTCAACCATCTATTCAAAACATTGTTTAGAAATATAGAATAGTTTAACTTACAGCACCTTTGTTCCAATCACAGCTTCGTCTACTCAACCCAAAAAAAATTAATTGGAAATTCTTAGCGTTCGATTTTCAAACAAAAAGTACGCATCATAAATTATTTTTTTATTTTAAATGAGAATCAATCGCATTTGATTTATTCTAATAAGCTGTCGGCCCGCATTCTGGTTCAATAGGTGAAAGTGCTAAGCCGCAGACAAATGACATCGGCCTCGTATTCCGATTCGGATTGGGATTCGGATTCTGATTTGGATTCGGCATTGGCTTCGGTTTCGGTTTCGAGCCCCTCAGCGACAGGTTATTCACTTTAAATTTGAATCATTTGAATTCGTTTGGCAATGGTCGAGTATTGAATACCCTAAAGGAAAACTTTGAATGGGGTAAATGGAAGAAGACTTAATTGGGACATCGACATATACTCGTATACATTAATAGTTAGTTTGATTTATATCATTGCATTATAAGTGGTTTATGTTATACCAAGTACTAAATCAACTTTTACATAACTCTTCATATTCTAATTGTATAGACATCAATCATTATATTCATACAAACAAAGTTGCCAAAGATTAATTGAATCTATTGTATTTTAAAAAAAATAAAGTTATTAATAGAAAATTAAAGAGTCATTCTTTGGCTAAAAATAGATCTGGGGCTGCTGCCAGTTTATAAATGTGATATTTAAATGACCACGTTTGAAAAGCCTCGCATACAAATTGAGACATTATGCAAATGACCAAAGCACAATCAGCCGCGTGTTGGGCCATAAATTAGGCAGTGCAATCGAGTGGAGCGGCCAAAAGAACTAGTAAGCCAGAAGATAAGTAAGCCCGCTCCAAATGGACAGTTAGACGAGAGTTGAGTTGTGCAATCTGTGGCGCTATCTTTGAATTCAAATTGTAATTTGTAAATCTAGTTTTAATTTTTGGATTCCAGTTCTGTTTCAGTTGCCGCTCTTCTTCTTTGGGTTCTTTGGCTCGCAGTGCGCACTAAGTAATCGTAATGGCTGCGGACACCATCTGTGGCACCAGCCCCGCCAGCGGCACCGGATATGCGGCAAGAGAGACAAAACAACAATAAATTCAAAGCGGCGGCGCAGCCAAGAAAGTGAGAACAGTTATGTAGTGTAACTGATGCCGTTAGATAGCATTTTCCACATATACTTGCCTAGAACAAAAGACCAAAAGACGAACAGACGCAAAGACCCACACACTGAATAGGAGACAACACCGACCCAGACTTGGATGAAGACACCAAAAACCAAACGAAGCAAAACGCTAAACAAAAAAAAAACATATAAAAAAATAAGAAAAAAGAAAACAAAAACAAAAATAAAGATCCCTAAGAGCATATTAAAATGTCCAAAATTGTGGGGGGCTGGCGCAAAAAACTTTCTTCGGTAATAACGAAAAGAGGCTGAACATCAAAATAATTCTAAATGCATTTGTCGCCGTTGGCGGGCTCAGACATCTTTGACTTTGGCCCTGGCTAAACAAAAAAAAATGCTGTGAAAAATAGTTTTCGATTTTCGTTATGCTTTTTCCACAGTTCGATTGATGGCTGTGGGGCTCACGTTTTTTAAGTTTTCCGCATTTTCCTCCGAAACGTGGCCAATGAAAAGGGTATGCAAATGTGTGTTATATCAAGTAGAAGGCATAGGCGACCCTTTAAAGCGTAACTAACCATATACTTAAATTTCTATATGCACATTTACATTCTGCTAAGAACTCATGCGCTTTCGGTTGAGTTTAAAGTAAACACAAATGGAGTATGTTGTGCAGAGCATCTGCTAGTCGATCATGCACATTGCCAATACTCGTGGTTGCTTTTTAGCGCATTTGTGCATTACATGAATTTGGCCAAAAACACAGAATGGGCACAACCTGAGCCTGTGACCAAGTTTAGACCTGAAAGTGAGCCTGGGATGGGATGTTGGCCACAGCCAGATCCTCTGCCTGCGGAGTGAAGAAAGTGATTTGCGATAATTGGCCGCTGACAGGCGGACAGTGAAAGCCACCGCGGGCGCAGACACGAACTCAATAAACAATTTATTTTTGTTAATTTTCTAGAAGGGCATAAACGACGAAGGGTTGCATCGGCCAGAAACCCTTCCATGCTTCAGCTTCAAACCAACGGAACTTGTGACCAAATACAACAACAACACTCTTCAGGGTGGGGGGTGGGTGGGGGGAGGGGGGTTTAGAGAGAATCAGCTGCAAAGCGGCCAAATGCCTGGAACGTGCTGTCACCCATTGACAGTTAGATGCGTTTTGTTCAGTTAGAATGCAGTCGAGTGCCGCCGCAGTGCAGCAGCAACAGCAACAACAACAACAACAACAGCAGCAGTTGACATTATGATGTCGTCTAGAACTAACTCATATGGAGGTACAAACGACAACTGCTTTAAGTATCTGCCGGCTGGCATCGGCTTTGGCTTTGGATGTGGCTGTGGCAATTTTCGTAGGCCTTGACTCGAAACCGTGCGATCTGCGATTAACAAATAAGAAAAAACAACAAAGACATTGACATCAAATACACGCAGCGAAAAAAGAGTAGAGTTTTATGCTGAAATCAAGAAATGAAGCCTTGCTTAACTTTTCTTTTTAAACTTAACAACAACACTTTTCGCTCAGTGTACTTTTATCCAGATCCAAAGCATAAAGATGAACATTCCATACATATATATATATATATATATGAATATATAAAGCATACTAAAGTGTGCTGTTTGTGTTGTTTGTAGAACGTGTTCATTAACTGTTAGAGTTAACTAACTAAATCGGAGCGACAAAGCCTCGCCATATAGTAGCTACATCTGATTCAGATTACTTAGGGCAGGCTTCTGGAACCAATTCCAGTGCTCAGCCGCTCAAATCTAAAGACAATCAACTTACGCGCTCGTCTATAATTATGAATGGGATAAACGAGTACTCGTTAAGCATGTTACGAGTGCTTGCAACGGGGCTCCAACAAGCTGGATTAAGTTTGAACAGATTTTGACCAATAATATTAAAAGGTATATAATATGAGCTCTTAAAATTTATTTTTTTAATGTTAAAGCTATTCACAATTAATCTGATTATGTATTAATAATATGAAATAGTTAAGCAATAAATTGCAAAGCTTAAGCTCTGCCTGTATAGTTGAAAAGTTGAGGTGCCCATTCTGGGATAAAGGGAACCGGCAATAAAAAATGAGTTAAGGTTGAGTGCGGCATTTGCATGGCCAGATTTGGTAATGGCCGCAAAAGAGCTGAATAAAAGGACTGTGCCATCAATCATGCAGCTCGTGGATTACAGATTGGTAGAGGCACAAATAAGGGACGCGATCCATTAAACATTGTCGTTGGCAGCAAAATGGGTTAGTTCCTGCAATTTGTCCATATTCAAGCTATAGTTCACTTGCAGCACCAGGTTGCACTGTTGCCCGGTTGTTTGGTAACCAAATATGGGCAATGTCTGCGACACCTTTTGCAGCAGCAGCAGCAGCAGCAGCAGCAGCAGTGGCAGTGGCAGCGGCAGCATTAGTTGCAACTATGCCAGCACAGCAGTGGGGCGAGCGTATTGTGGAATCGACACCACTTTGGCAGCCACCACTGACACAGTTAAGTTTTGCAACAAAAGATGCATCCACAGCCTGGCTGCAGCATGCGGCACAAAGGTTTGCGGCTAACACGCAACTGGGTCAACGTCATCATCGTCATTACATCAATGCCTGATCCGAGCCTAGGCAAATGCTGAGACTCTCTGTCCGTTTGTGTGTGTGTGTGTGTGCGCGTGAACGAGTGTCACATTTGCCTTACGGAATTGGAGCAAATGTGCGCGTTAGGGCTGACAAGCTGTGCGCCCCCCTTGCAAGCCCCTCTTCAAGCCCCTCCATTTGCTCTTATTATGCGCGCTCTCGCATTATAACGGTTCGCAATTACCATTCACCGCTACCAACGCAAAGCGCGCGCCCCGTTTGCCGCTAATGTGGTTGCTGCCAGCCACGCCCCCTTGCTGCTTGGGCCGCCCGACTGACTGAATGCCTGATGCATAATTAGTCATTTTCCTGGAGCGCCTCCCGCGCCATTGTTGTCGCCGTTTGTCGCTGTTCTCGTTTCTCGTTTCTCGTTTCGCGTTTCTCTCGTTTCTCTCGTTTCTCGTTTTGATATTGTACTTATTCGCTCGACGTGCAGCTCGTTGTGCTTTGTTTTCCAGCCCGCTTCTAATGGGGCGCGCTCTTCACACGCCCCCACTCGAGAGCGGAGACTTCAGCATCTTCAACCGCAACAACAGTTGGCGGAGTCAATTGGCTCAATTGCAGTCGTCAAGCGTGACAGAAATGGAGCACACCAACAACAATCAAGTGACATAAGCCCGGGCCAAGCTGACAGTGCGAGCGAGACGTGCGACTTGCAACGAGTGCGAGCGAGAGCGAAACGAAATACATAGCGCTGTTTTTTATGGTTCAATTCACCGCAGTAGTTCTAAACTTTGGTTCGTAAAACCCAACGAAGCTAACTTTGATTTGAACTACATTTTATTTAAGTTATTAATTTAAGTGCCAAATCGTTTAGACGCTCACTTAAGTCAAGACCTAGAGATTACTTAGTTATAACCAAATTGCTTACTTACCATAATGCGACTCAAGTGAACTATTTGGAGGGGAACTTAACTTTTTTATTATAGGCTATAAGCAATCATTAGTAAATGTATGTGAACTACCAAAACCGAAGTACTCGAGAACAATCTAAAAACTTAAATGACTGTAAATAGTAGCAACAGGAATTTCCCGTTTAAATCAATCAGTTCAAAGATTCGCTCATTTGAACCAGTTGAACCAGTGAACAATGCAATGCAGATCTAATGCAGCGTTGCCGTTTGATGCTGATTGCGATTGTGATGTTGATGCGCTGATTTAGAGTCCAGCTCTGATGAAATCATTCTAAGTAGTTAGTTAGAGGGCAAACAACTCGTAAATGTTTCCTTATGCAACCCAAATCACAGGTACTTGAGGGCAACCCGCAACTCTTTGGCTGTTTGGCTCGTTGGCTGTTTGGAGTGCTTGGTGAACCGTTAACTGCTGCACTCGTGCATCATTCATGATGGGAGAGTCATATTAAATGAAGCACTGCCCCAGCACACACGCAACCCACAACGACCCACATTCGCTACAACAACAACAACAACAATAAGACAGCAAATAGTTAATACACCAAGTACTTAATGCCCGCTTATCTTTGCGGGCGCATCGCGCTGATAGCAGCCTTAAATAACTGTGACGAGATGCGCTTTTATTAATTTCCCAAATCATTCCCTGAGAAAACTACAAACTTAATATATGTATGTATGTATGTACATTTATTTATTTACAAAAAGGGTTTTATTTCTTTATACTAACTAACTGCAGGTTTGATAAACTTTTGAATAATTTGCATTGATGCATTTGCTGGTTGGCTAAATGCGGATATGGCATAAAATTGAAATATATGTATGTATGCGATAAGTGTTTGGAGTGCTCAAAGGTAGGCTGCTGCTACTGCGGCAAATCATGTTGTACAGTCGAGCGTGGTGCCACTTGAGCCGCACATTGGCGACTGCGGTTCCATTTTTGCGATAGATTCCAATCCGATTTGTTTGCCGCTGGGCCACCAGCTGGCTGCGGGGCATGCAACGTTGGCTGGCTGGACTTGCAGCGAGGCGTGCTATGGTTCCCAGACTTTGACCGCTCGCTGCTCGATCTAAGCCCATTTCCATCCAAGTTGATCTGCAGCATGTTTGCTCGTCCGCATTTCTCGTCTCGTTTGCTCATTTGTCGCTTCGCTGATGTTCGCTGACAGGCGGCGAGCATTGCGATTCCGACAGCGATTGTGCTCACACTTGAATCAGTGCATCCATCTGTCCATCAGTCACTCACTCAGTCAGTCAGTTAGTCAGTCAGTCAGTTAGTCAGTTAGACCAGACTGCTGCCCGAGGCGTTTAGTGTCTGCACTCGCACAACAAGACTTCTTCTTTTCCGGCTTCATTTGCAAACGATCGAATCTTTAGCAGCTCTATCGAGCCAGCTGCCCAGCAGCCCAGCGAGACGCGCCAGCACAACGCCTGAATAGTATTCCCAAAGATCTAAATAGATTGCCTCAGTCCGCAGTCGAGAGCAAACTGAACTGAGCTATGTGGATGAATCGTCGTTCCATGCGGGCAGATGCCGAAACATTCCAAGCTGCTCTGCGGGCGCAGATAACCAAAGGCAAGTTGTGTTAATTCAACTCTCACAACAGCACAGCTTAAATACCCTGTACAGGCAATCATATACATAAAATAATGAAAAAAATAGAACATGTTGATTGTGGGATAAGTTAATTGCCTTAACCTTAACAACAACATATAAGCTTAATATGTTTCTACATTTGTGGCACGGACAACATTTTTATCATTCAAATGATGCTCTTTAAAGAAAAGACAAATTTCACATTTCAATGGCTTGAAAAACCAACAAATACCCCCGCCAAATTACACAAATCCAATTGGAAAGCTAGTCGAAGAATCTTTGTTATGGGAACATTTTAGCATGCCACTGAAATTGACGTCATTCGATGGCATTCACGGCATTGACAACGTTAACACGTGAGTGACAATCGAGCAGAGGCTGCGGAATGGGACATTGATTAATGGCTGCGATGCGAATGCGGTAGCTGTGTCATTCACCACATTGTCGAAATGACAGCGTCAACATGTGAATGACAAATTAACAAATATTCAATCTAGAAGAGCGTTAGATTCAGTGGGAGGACAACTGAACTTTAATATACATATTTGTGGTCTCCTTAATCCAAAATTGTGGAACTAGAATAAGGCATAAAAAACAAATAGGTAGGGCCATATAAAGGAATAGGGGTAGCTTTGTCATATCAGTTGGGTAAGTTTTCTGAAGCCTCCTTCTCGCCCTTACTCCATTAGTTCGTCTTGCTCTTAGAAATCTTTGCAATGACAAGAAATATTGAAAGAAAATTATATAAAATTCAATTGGAGCCTAAAAGATTTGAAGACAAAAAAGGAGGCATAGAATAGAGGATAAGATAGGGAAAAATAGAGCTAAAGGGAGATATTAAAAGAAATGATTTATTAGCTAAACAAATATCTAGATAGCACTTAATATTATTTCTAACATTTTGGTTCACAAAAAATAAGAACTATGCTTAAGCTCAGTTTTAAGATTGTTCTTATTATTTATATTTATTTTATATACATAAATAATATATTTAGCTTTTTAGATAAAGTTCTTTAGTGTACACAAGTCAAACACTTATTGTGGAATTTTGCAATTTACTGCTTAAGTCCACAAAATCAAAAAGAAAAAAATGAAGAAAATCTCAGTTATTTTGACGTGGCTGCGATTGATTTGTTGCCGCAAGCGGCGTTAACACCTGGACAAAGCCTGGACAGCACCTGGACAGTTTTCCATCAGCAAGCTCATCAATTTTTAAATTGAAAACTCACCAAGGCAAATGCAGTTCGTATTTTTTTTTTTTTTTGCTTTTAGCTGGTGATGATGGAGTTTGGCTCTTGAATTGTTGAGGTTGAACTTAAATATCTAAGCTTTCAACCGCCAGCGCCCAGTTGAGAGCGCCAGCGACCCGTTTAGTTGCCAGCGATTTCCAGTCCACCCCCCTTTTTCAATTGTGCCCCCTCCCCCCACGCTCCACCCCACCCCCATTTACGCCCCCTTGCTGTGGTTGTTGGTTGGCTCATTTAGTTGCCAGTTTAGCTGCTGCCTGTCTGTCACTTGGCTGGCGAGGCTGAGGCTTTTGATGCCACGATATAATTTTTGGCCTAATGAAGCATAAAATGCCAACAACAACAGCAACAACAACATCAACAACAACAACAATCTCATCATGAGCATTCTGAGTGGCTCATTGTCATTGCAGGCAGCAACTGCGTTGCAAGTAAATTCTTTGCAGTTGCAAGTTGGCAGTTGGCCGTTTGTGAAAGTCTAAAACCGCAGATCAAGTTGGCTGGGCAATCGTGTTTACCCTAGAGTAGGAGTCGCTAGACATGGCCATTGCGCCTGCAGCTGAGAAAAGCCAACGTGCGATGGGGGAAGGGGGAAGAGGCGATGCGACGTTGCGGCTTCACTGGTTAACTGGCATTTGCAGACGCTTGGCTCTGGCGCACTTGAATTTCGATTCCCATAATTTTGCAAATTATGCAGAAACATTCACGCACACACACACAGTTGAGTCGCAGACATAGATAAACGCAACAGATTGCGGTCTCTGTGAGTGGCCCAGGAAATGGACATTGACGACATCACAAGACGTCAGGCGGCGGCAACAACAACTCCGACCAGCATGTGGGAGAGAGAGAAAACCTGACCATGTCGACCCATAAAAATGCTCGTTATGCCAGCAACAACAACAGCAACAACAACAGCAACAAAAGAAATTGCATTCTGTGGCATTTGGGCATCCTTCATCAAAGTCAAATCATAACTCTATGCACTTGCCTATATATATGTACATATAAATATGTATAAACAAATTTCTAAGCCAAGTTAGTGTAATCCATTGAGTAAAGTGTTTATTGGGTAAGAGTTGTGTACTCTCTTTTTTAAGTGAACCAAAAATGATTGGTTAAATAACTATCTATATATTATTATAACTATTTGTTAACTATTGTCATCAGACGAAAATGTCAACGAGACTTATTCATTAAATTTGTTTGTTAAGCTTTACAGAAAACATTTTTAAGGCGCTTGGAGAAAAAACTGTAAACTTTCGCCCCGAAGGTGAGTTTGAAAGCCGTCTTTAATAAATGTTTACACGGCAGCTGATCGAGTAATGAGTGGTAAGTAAAATAAGGAAAATGTGATGCAACAATTTCAGATCTCTTTCCCCCCCCCCCCCCTGGCCGTGAAATTTGATAAACATCACTTTCAAATTAATTGAACAATAACTTTTATTTTTTGTTTTTGTTAACAAATTAAAAATATTTATTCAAAACTTAGACAATTCTTTCAACAATATATGTACCTTGCTCAGGGAGTATCTTGCAGTCATGAACAGCCTCCCCGATTCTTTATACTTTTGATTGGCAACACAAGTTGTTGTTGTTGTTGTTGTTGTTGCTGTTGTTGCTGTCAGTTCTCAGCCTCTTTCTCTATATTTATGTTTAGTTTTATTTGATTTGGCTTGTCTTTTTCTACTCTTTTTTTGGGAGGCAGCACATTTTGAGTTGCGCTTGTCAAAATGTCCACACTTTTGAGCCTGGCCTTGAACTTGGCCCAAAAGGAGTCGCCCGTCAGCAGCTGCAACGCCAGCTCCATCTTCATCATATCCAACGCCATCAGCATCAGCAGCAGCAGCAGCATCAACTGTAAGCTGTTGGACTACTGTGAGGCAAATTGCCTGCCCGTCCAAAGGCATTTGATAGTTTCGGTTGGCTGACACTGCGCACACGCATTTCCATTAGGCCCGGCTGGCTGCTGCCAGTCGCTGCATTTGCCATTTACCATTAAAGCCAATCAATTCCGGGCCCAGGACGTCCATCAAAATGTATAACAAGCGCCCGCGGCGCACTCAGCTCCAGACTAGACTTGGGCCTGAACCAAGCAGGCAGCTCAGCTATTTGACAGCGCTTGACGCGCGAAATGATTAACATGTTGGCAGCGCCCTGCGCCTTTGGCGTGACGAAAGCCGCCAACAACAATCAACAAACAAACGCCTCAAATGCTTATTCAACAACAACAACAGCAATAACAACAACAACATCAGCCCACGCAACTCGGCTCACTTTTCTTAACGGATTCGCACCTTGGTGGCAGCTCAAAAGCTACCTCAGAAAGCCTATAATAATTGCATATATTATAATTTTTAAAAGAATGTTCAATCAAACCAATAAGTCAACAATCAAATAGCTAAGCAAACAATTTTCCTGGCATTCCAAAAGATTTTGTATACACTGCATTTGGTGATCGTTGCATTTACAAATATTTTACAGGGTATATAGTACTATATAAAAAAAATCATTTAAGAAGTGAAAACAATTTGCAGCACTTTTCATTTTTGCTTTCGCATGTTTTTTTGGTTATTTTTAGCTTTTTTTTTTTTGCCAAATCATTAAAACTAAGTAATTGAAATGAATTGGAGAAATGCAAGAGTTGCTGGAATTGCAGATTTAATAATGAGTGGCTAGCAAAGCACCACCGGCACCACCGGCACCACCAGTGCTGACGGATGCGGCTAGGCAGGCTCATTAGAGCCGCCGCTGATGGCTCTACTCCGATGAGGCGTCGCATTGGTTCGGATGGCATTGCTTTGACCAGCACGAAAATTCAATTAAGCCAAATTACAATCTTAAAGCCAGGAAAGTGATGCGCTGGCCAAGAATGAATGGCCTGAACGAGCGCGATTTCCACACTCATCACAGTTGCCGGAGTTGAGTTGAGTTGAGTTGAGTGGAGGCTAAGCTGGTTGAGTTGTCAAAAGGTTGAAATTAGCATTGACCCTCTTGGGCATTTGGCTGGCTAATGGGCCGCCGGCCAAAAGGTGCCAGCCTCAATTCACCGTTGCGAGCTGGCGGCCTCACATCCTTGACAAGATGGGCCACGCTTGGACGCCCAGTTGGCAAAATGATGCACTCAGCGAAAAAGCTGACAATGTTTCAATTTAAAACGATTCTCTTAAACTTAAAAACAGTTTTGAACATATTTTTGTAGTAGATTTCTCTAAATGTAGTCAGCGAAAAAAAAGAGCTAAGAACATGATCATGTTTATGAACATTGGTGGGGCTAGTCCAATTAGTTAGCCGCGTTTCGTTTCTCTCCTCGGGGAGGCTTGTTAGTGAATTCATCGTTTTAACTACCCGTAGAAAACAGCAAACAATGACAAGAACAAAACGTAGCAAAGCGAGAGAATGAAATTATGATTAAGTGCGCCACGTTCGCTGAGTTTTCCAGTCTAAATGAAAGTTACCTTGACGAATGACCCATTTAGCCACAAACCCAAAACACACACACACACACACACATACACATGCATATACACCGAAAAAGGTCAAAGATAAATGGCGTGCTGCTGGCACAGAACCCACAAAACCAGAACCCAAAACCCACAACCGAAAAAACGCATAGTAATAATAATAATAATAATAATAAATAAATTAAATAAATGAATAGAGTGAAAAAAAGCACAGCTAAGGATCGCTGATCAAGGCGGCTGTTTAATTAAATTATTACTTACCTGTTTACTTCTCTCTCTTTCGCTCTTTTGACGTTCATGTCAATGCCCATTAAATATATAATGGACTGGAATTCTTTAGCCAAAAAATTGTTAACAAGTTCAATTATTGAGCCCTTTGTTGGGATTTCCTCACCCAAAAAGGGTTTCCTCTTGAAGAACCTACTTTATTTGGAAAATGTTTTTTGTTTCAGCTTCAATTCTAAGCTTAGTTTTCTTTTTTCTTTATTTGCATTTAAATCTATGAACTAAGTTTCTTAAATAAACATATATAAAATTTATTCCCAACAGTCTTTAATTAAAGCTGACTTCTGTTTCCAACAGAACCACAATTTATGTCAAAAGAGAGACAGGGGAAGAGATAGATAGAGAGTGTATGAAAGTCAGCTTTAGATTAAGATTGCATTTTATGGGCTACAACTGAACTTTGTGCTGCTCGGGGGCCAATTTTTCCATTTGGCATGATTGAAACATCAAAATGCTTTGACCGGGCCATAATTATATGAAATTAAAGAGCGTTTAGAGAACTCAGTTGTTCTAATGACCCACAAATCGTAAAGAGCTCGGAGGACCGATATCAATCTCCAGCTTGGCCACATTCTCAAAAAAAAAACTAAAAAGCATAAAAAACAAACATGATCGCTTCCCACAAGAACACGAGCAGCCAGTTGGATTGTTAGTCGCTTAAAGAGATCTATGCCGATCTAATGCCGGCCAAATGGATGGGGGCAGTTGGCCAAGCAATCAGTGCAAATTATAAGCTTTTTGTTGAAAATGAAATCAGCTTTGCCGGCTCGAAAAGCCGATGCTCGAAAACATAAATAAATAAAATTATAAGCAAATTTGGGTTAAAAGAACGCACCGATTTCGGTTCTGCAGACGTAATTTGTTATGTGGCCCAAGTCGCACTTAAGTACTTAAAGGGGAAAGTAAAAGTTAGCTGCCCCCAAAAGAAATCTACGCACTACAATCTGCAAATCTAGAGTAATCAAGTTAAAACTGATTGGTCGACTCTTACAGCTGGACACAATTATAACCGACAAAACTGTTGGAATAATTGATATCAAAAATTAAGTGATAGATCAGAGTGTTCTTTAAGCTTAAAAGTGTTGGCTGTGGAAAGCTCTGCAGACAAAGATTGTTCAAATAAAAACTTTATGATGTCAAGTTAACTTGGCCCAATAGAATACAGCCTATAAGGTTTGTCATTTTTAAGTGAAGTTATGAAGTTTTTGTTCAAACCTAAAATATCTTTTCTATACAGCAACGACATTGATTTTAGACATGGATTGTTTTAATTGGATTTGTATTTGTTTATTATAGAAAGTAGTTGAGATTACCTTTGGGTAAAGAGGAAAATTTGAAAAATTTAAAACATGTTAAAAGCAACGAGATATTTCTTATTGGTAAGTTAAATCAACTTATACAAATAATCATATATGAAGTTTATGCAAAAGCTTTGTGCTTAAGCAAAAACTTTGACGGTATCTATTTAATTACCTTTAAAGATGGAGTATGTAGACAGAAGAGCGAACTTGACTGTCTATTGATGCTGATTGGAAATACATATATTTTATATAGTCAATCATTATGTGTGACAAAATGTAAACACTTCGTGCGTAGGGCATAAAAACAGCTGAGCATTCGATAAGGATGGTTAACTTAAGACCGTGGCTAACTAAGTGTGTGTGTGTGTGTGTGTTTGTGTGTGTGACGAACACCTGTCTCGCCTGCGATCATCTTCACATGGTTTTCAATTGCCGCTAATTGTGGTATCGAAAGAACCGTAGGGACACAAATTGCTGTAACTGCGCCAAATGCCGTTGGCTCTTTAACGAGCTATACGAAAACAAAAAGAAGCCAAAAAAAAGCTCATGTGCATTTCTGGTCAAGGAACAAGAATCAAACCGTTATGTTACCATAAAAGCCAGCAAAGAGTAGGCAAAAAAGAAAAACACAATACTTTTTCCAATTCGTTTCCCATTGACGAATTGACCTTTTACATCAGCTGAAGAGTTGAAAAGCTGCAAAAGTACTTGCTGTTGTTGGTTTGAGCCCTGTGCCCGAGCCTGGCCAAAATGCAAATGGCCATTGTGAGCGCTGGACATGATCACTGCACACGATTGCCTCGTTCCATGCGGCTACCTATCAATTCGTGTCCGCTGCCTGCTTTTGGCTCCCAGAGGAAACAAATATGCTGGGCCCCAAAACAAATACATATATTTAATGAGATTGCAACAAGTTACCGTTATCCAAAAGGAAAGTGATAGCAAAGCGATTTCTACTTCAAAAATGTATGTTAATTTAACTTTTATTTAGTTCCTTTTATAATAACAATTTTAAAGATTTGCAATTATTTTTAGGCATTTGAAAAGGAAGTAAATGAAATTTGTTTATCGAATAGAAATGAAAAAGAAATAGAATAAAGCTTTAGATAAGCTTTTACAACCCTCAGAAAAGTGTCATACACTTAAACAAAAACACTATACTAAAGCACAAATAATACTTTAAATATATAGATATATATTTTCTCGTTCAACATTTAGCAGTTATCTAGAGAAAGTAAAAGTTGTCCGAATTGTGTTTAAAAAGCCTCTCTTAACAATCGCACTGGCCGTTGACCTGTTAACCCCAAGAGCTGAAAATAATCAAGCATTGTGTTTTCAGCTTCTTTTTCTGCTTCTTCTGGGTCAACTGCCGCAATTCCAAACGTGATAATATCAAAAATTCTTGTCATTAAGTTTGTTGATTTTTGTGTAATTTTTCTCTTTTTGCAGTTCATCTGTTGCCACGCCCCCTTTTGGCTCGCAGCCCCTAGGTCTGATGATGTGTAAGTAGTTTTGCGTATGTTTTGGCCTGATGATGATTGCGCTCGCCGCACAGCTAATGGCTGATGTACCGTTAGTCGTTAGGCGCTAAAGCGATCATAATTCGTCCGCTGTTCGACATCAAAGTTAGTTGCCACAGCCGGGGGCACAAACAACAGCAGAACGAGTGTGTTCTGAGCAGCTGCCCACCTCTTGAGATTGCCTCAAATTAGCCAGCACATTTGATTTCAATTTTCAATCCAAGCTGCCGGAAAGGCGTCCGCTTTTTGCACACTTAAAAGCCGCACGCTTTGCGCCCAATAAAGACATCTTCAAAGACAAACTAAGGGGCATTTAATCACTGTAAGGGTCTTTCTTAATTTCTATAAAGAACCTTTGTGAAGTACACCACTTGACCTAAGTCTTGCTTAGCTTTCTCCCAATCCTACTTCATTCACATCTTAATATTCAATAAACACCTGTTTTACTCATAAATCGATTGGTTTCTTTTTCAAAAGTGATCTCAATTTAAGCCCCATTTTTAATTTGTAAAAGTGGAACTGGTTTGACTTTTAAGGCTCCATTAATTATTGCAAAAAAATAAAATTGTATAGTCAGATCTGATAGAAGGTTAATGCGAATTTATTTGAGAAGCTGTTTAAACAGTATCATTTAAACCAGTTCAATTGCCTGCTGAAAATACCCACTGGAAGATTTCTCTTATTGTTTTTAATTGGTAGGATTTAATTATTGTTTTATTATTAACATCAACTTATATTAAGCTAATAAGCTAAATTTCAAATCTAACTTAGTCTTATGTATAAGTTATTATATCTTCAAATAATTTAATAGGAAAATTTTGTCAAGCGAAGCTTACAAAAGCTGACTTATCATAAGCACCTAAAAGTATGCAACAAATAATGTTCATTTGTCAGCTGAAATGTATGCAATATATTTAAGCAGCCTTCACTCCAATACAATGTAATATATGTTTTCCAAATCGGGTTATTCAAAGCATTTTACTGGTTGCAACGCTGCAAATTGAAAATAAATGCACTTGCTAAACGCTGCCACAAATAAAAATAGTTGCAAAACTCTGTTGTCTGCCATGCATTTTTTTTGTTTATTTTTTTTTTTGGCAGACAGCTCAGCTGTCCAAATGGGCAACCCGAAAACCCAGCGGAATTCGTGTGTCGTCTGTGTTGTGCATTGGGGCAATCGGCCAACTTGAGCCAGCGGCCTGCATTGTTCCAGCCTGGCTAACTGACTGGCTGGCTGGCTATTTGGCTAACTGGCTACCAGGTTGGCTAGCGTAATCGACGAGTGGCGCATTGCATCACACTGCTGTTGGTTAGCCAACAAACAGCACACACTTCAACACACACACACACACTTTGGCACACTCACTTCACAACTATCACCGTTGCGCTTGCCCCGCCCCCCGCGCCCCCTTTGTGGCCAGCCATTGAAACGGCGGCGGCGCTTGCCACAAACTGAAATGCAATTGCTGCCTGGCTGCGGCTCGTGCCACACCAAACAGAGGCGTCCCCAAAGTGACTACAATTGAGGAAGAGTATCTTGTAGCCAAAAAAGAAATGGGCCCGACACGAAACAAACTTCTTAAAGATAACAACTCTTAAATACCCTTATAAAAAGTTCATATAAAGTAGATAATCTGTAACATTTATTGTGTTTAAGATTGTTATTAGATGCTTTTAAAAACAGCAAAAATATAATTAAATATTATTCAGTAATCACATAATCAATAACTAGAATATATGAAACATTAACATGTTTCTTCACCTCCCCCCGTTGACTGCCACGCCTCTGGGTATGTTTGCCACGCAAACATGTCGCTTTCTTTAAACATTAGCTATTGGCTACTCACTTTGGCCAGCTTTGACTTGGGTCCATCCTGCGTTGATTTGAACTCTGCGGCAAGTTCAAATTCGGCGCGGAGGCGTCTCGAGGCCAAGCCAGACCAAAAGTTGGCAATAGGTGATTTATGGCCGTGACAAAAACTGTAACTGTCTCACCAATTTTATGCGCCCGAGCTGCAAGTGGCACAAGCAAGCTGCTGTTGCACGCTCTCAGCCAGTCAATGCTCAAGGTTGCAACAACATCTTCTGGCTTTATTGCGGGGCCTTCAGCCCAAAAAGATCTATGAGCCATGACCAAAATAACATTTGCAGCACATTCGCGAAACTTTGCAGCCTATTCAAGGCAACATTCGTTTTCAGTTAACTAGAATGGAATCTGGTCGACACTTGGAAAAGTACTTAAAAGTGTATTTATGATAATCAATATAAGTTCAAGTAGTTATGGTATATAAAATGTTAGGACCAGATAATAGTAACGTATTATTATCTTAGCCTAATTTAGAAACCCGTTAAGATTTATGTTCATTAGATTATTAAAAGTTAAATTCTTGAATTGTAATTAAAACAAACATTAAAATAATAATTGCATTCTTTATTTTACTCTGCAAAACATTTTCAAACTTTGACAACTTATTAGCAGCTAATTTTTAATGATTGAATACAGCTGCCGTTGAAATTGCCACAAAAAATAATTGTTTAATAATTGCCACTTTTTTTTACAGTTTATAATAATATCTTTTTATTTATTGCGACACGTTCGAAACTCATTGAATTTTCAATTACTTAAGCCGAGGCGGGGACTTCAAATGGGTTTATACAAATTACACAGTTTTTTAAGGAGATTAAATAAAAATAATAATATCTTTATGATTTTTCAGGTTTTTGGAATGCACTGGGAAAACAAATTTTACAAATTTTGCAGCTTAAGCCATGTTGAAGTTGTCCTCAAATTAATCAAATAATTACAATTCAAAATAAGCGGATGGTTTAATTAAAATGTAAGCATATTTGATTTAGAATTCAATTTTGTATTTGCCCAACTTAATTTGATTTGAACAAAGCTAAAACTTGATAATACAACAATATACTCAACAAACATTATTAATATTTTATTTTAATATATTTTAGCTTTAACAACCCGAGCATTTAAATGCTTTAAGCTGATTCGAAACTTCTTTCGGAGCGAAGCTGAACTTGGCTGGGACCAGCTCAGATGATTTTTTTCTAAAGCTATTTTATACTTTAAGCCTAGCTGGCAACCCAGACTTGGACTTCAATGCAACGAGAATAATGAGTTTCTTATAGCTTTTATATGTATTACATTTAACTCAGTTAATCCAATGATGTGGCTGTGAAGATTTGCAGTTCATTCGCAGATAATTCGCTTTCATTTGCAGTGAACGGCAATGGGGCAGGTGAAGGGGCAGGGGCATGTGGCAGGAGGAGCTGCGTTGGCTGCCTGAAGTTGTTTGTTTTTTGCTTTTGAGTGGCTGCCACTGAACTCTTTGTTTTTGTTGTTTTTCTCGGTGTTTTTGTGCAAAATTCGTGACGTTTTTGTTACCATTTTAGTTGCATTGCGACATTTTGTTGTTGTTGTTGTTGTCGTCGTTGACGTTGTTGTTGGTGGATGTGGCTGAACCCGAGCTAGTTCTGCCAGTTACATATCGGGCAGGTTGTAGCTGGCTCGTTTCACCTGGCAGCTGATCGGTCAGTGCGCCCAGTTCATGCCTTGGACTTACATTTCTTTCGTTTTCATTTGTGTCTGCCACTCATGTTCAACACTTGCCCCCCTCCTTTCCTCCCCTAATACGTTTCTATCTCACATTTTCGCCTGCATTCAATTTCATTTGGGGATTGCTGGCTTAGAGTTTGGACCAAGTTGTGGCCTCCATCGCAAATCGCGTTCGCAATTCGCATTCGCCTGGTTTTTGGTGCGCATTATGACTTTTGCTTGTTTGCTTTATTGCGCTTTTCCACAAACACACACACACACGCACACGCACATACAGCTGCACTTGCGACTGCATTTGTGTGGGTCTCTGTCTCTGTTTCTGTCTTCACCTGCAACACCACCCAACACCTCCCCCTTCTTCCAGCGCCGCCTTCAACCCCTTCAACTGCAGCTCGGCTTGGATCGGCTTTTAAAGTAGCCTCGGCTGTGGTTTTGGCCCGTCCATTGGCTTCCAGCGCTGCCAGCTTTGGCGGCGCCTGATCAGTCGCGGTTTTTACTTTCATCGCTTCGGTTCAGCATCGGTCCAAGTCCAAGTCGCCCCTTTAAACCAAAAACAAAAAAAAAATAAAAAACAAAACAAAAGCATAGACAACAACCAATAAGTGGCCCTCGTGTCCAGTTTACAGTTTAGTGCCTCTTTTTTTAGTGATTTTTTCTACGTTTTTATCATTAACAACTGTTATTAATATTTCTGCTATTGTCGTTGTCTTTGTCGTTGTTTAACTCTTCAATTACCGCAGCCCATTGCGTGGTTGTCATTGCGATTGCCACACAATTGAATTGCAATGTGTGTTGCACCACATCGCTTGCTTTAGCCCCACCCACCCACGACTCAACTGCGAGTCTCTGAATAGAGCAATCAGCGGCTGACAAGTCTGCCAAGATCTGTCCCTACTCTGTGCTTTGCATTTGACTTGGTCTTTGGTAAGCGAGTTGAAAGTCTTTTGGGATTGTTTCCGGCTGGCAATTGAGTATGTGCAGTGCCTAATATACATATGTATGTATATTACTTCGGTCTAAAAGATGTAAAGAACCGTGAGAATTATTTTTACAAGCCTGTTCACTAATTTATTCATAACACTTGCCACTTTACAAATTGTGTTACCTATTTGTAAGGGAATAAAAATGAAATACAAATATTAAACTAATTATTAAAATTTTTTTAAAAATATCGAAAGTGGTTATTTTTAAATGGTAGACAGCCTAAGAAATGGTGTTATATAGTGTGGTATAAATAGATATATAATATAGGATATTTTATTGATAAAGTGTAGTTTATATTTAAGATGTATGATATATAACAAAAACGATATGACAGTTGATGGATAAAATGTTTTAAAGATTTAGTAATGCTGTTGAAAACTATTCACAATTTTAGATAAAGCATTCACTCTAATACTTCACCATATAAGTATTTATTATTTGAGAAAGAAAGATTTTCCCAATATTACCTAAAATCATTTTGCTATTTTTCGCCACAAAAAAAGAGAAAGAAATTGTGTAAAAATAAATTTAGGCATTATCAAATTAGGCTTAAGATTTTTGAAGAAGTATTTGTGTTAGAAAAATTCTGTAGATGAGTTGTCTAAATAATCCAATCCTTAAGACAACAGCTCAAGTGAATATAAAATAAATTGGCAATATTTCTTAGATTTTTTAAACAAAGCATAAAAGTTGCAAGTATTTTAAGAAATTAATTATGCTATTTTGGGGGTCAATGTAAAGAGTATTGAATAAAACAAAAATGTGTGTAATATATTAGGCATAAACAGGTATCCATACAAATTTAGCAATAGAAGACATTTAAATGAATGTCCTTTTATTTATCTTCAGCTAAATTTTGAAAATCTTATTAAAAACTGCTTTGTCGCATTTGTCAAATATCCAAAAATAAAGTTTAAAACAAGTTTATGTTCCTAAATAAAAGAAATTATTACATTGTGAACTTATGTATAAAAGTTAAAGTTGGTTTATTATGGGTTAATATTACTGTTAAATAATGTAACGTTGAAAATTGGTTCACACTTTTTAAAAACTAAATGCATTTCTTTATGAATTAATATAAGGTATAAAGAGAGATGATAAAATGGAAATAATAGATTAGAGTAGAAGATAGGAATTAAATGAGGTTATATTTTTTTCCAATCTTTAGTAAAGTCAAACAAAACTATTCGCAGGTATTGCTCTTGAAATATACTTAATTAAAAATGATTTAATTTTCTTTTCAAATCCAACGCCCAAGTAATAAAGAATAATAGCGTTAATGGGGTAACAATTGGCTAGTTGGGGGCAAGCCCGCAATTTTGACAGGCGATCAAAATGATCAATTTAGATCATAGCATAGAAATTGCATAATAAGGTGAAAACTGCGAAGATCATCATCATCAATGCGAATTGATGGCGAGATGCGGAAGTTACGTAACAGAGGCTAACTCAATGCCTCAAATGCGAGGCAGCATCAAGGCAGCAAGCAGCAGCAGCAGCAGCAGCAGCGGGTTGCGGGGAACAACATTTTCCCGCAAACGGCAAACGGCAGCGGCTTTGGCAACTGCCATCGACCAGTCGCCGATCGCAACAAGTTTAACAAGTTAAACCAGGAAATTTTGAAATTTTCCTCTTGTTGCTTTCACAGCGGCAGCGGCAGCAACTGCGGCAGCAGACCCAGCTGCCGCAGCCTGTGGCAATCCGAGCAACCTGCCTCCGGGCGCCTAGAAACAATTAAACCCCCAAAAAAAAAAAATACGAAACGAAAATCATAAACAACTAGTCAAAGCTTACAAAAAATATATATACTCAAAGATTAAGCCAAGGAAGGAAGCTTCGTCCTTCAGCTTCTTTACTTTTATACCCTAAACCCAAAGCTATAAAGGTTAGAGTGTTTAGTTAAGAAAGGATATGTAGTTCGAGCATATTTGCTTTATACATATCTCGCCACACTCAACTCCAAATTGAAGAAAAAATTTGATTGCTTTTAAAAACTTTATAAAGACCAAATTATAAGTTTATTTAGGAATGGCTAATCGTAGTTTGCAACGACAGCTAGCAGCAGGGTATCTGGCAGTCGGGCACTTTCGACTAGAGCACACTCACTTACGTAGGCTACGATTGGTATTCGAGTGTGACATTTTGAAACTATCCTTAGATGACCGCTGTGGGCGCCTTATGAACGATAAATACCGCAACGATGAGAGCGAGAAGTGAGAATTGCAAATCGGAGCAGACGCCAAAAACTGCATGAACACTGCAAAAGCAAAGGGAAGTGGAAAATGCGGGCAAGCGTTTAGAGAACTCGAATCCACTGCAACGAGATCAAGCTAAAGTAAAGTGAAGTACCACAAGGAGCAGCAGCAGCAGCAGCAGGAGCAGCAGTGGTGGTGAAAGCAGGGTGAATACTATGTCAAGGACATCCAGGCACAGGATTGGCAGCGGCAAGCTAACTATTGGACTATGGCCGTCGGTGGCCGTCGTGCTCGTGCTGCAGCTGAGCAGCCGGGCCGAGGCGGCGTCCAATCAAAACCAGACTGGAACAAGCTCCCAGGCCTTGGCCTCGACGGCGCAGCTGGGCGACTTTGTGTCGCATCGGTTTAGTAGCCGCAACAACATAACCATTCTGCATGAGGTCAACGAGCCGGAGGAGGACCAGCAGCTGGCGGAGCTGGGCGAGCCGCCGCTCAGCCTGAACACGCACGAGGTGCTGCCGCAGAAGCCGACGAAGAAGAAGCCCTACCTGCCGCTGGACAAGCTGCTGCCGAGCATCGACTATGTGAAGCCGCATGCGCTCAAGGAGTACGAGCTGCATCCGGTTACGTTCGACTTCAATCTGGGCGATCTCGAGGATCTCGAGCACGAGGTGATCAAGAAGGGCGATCTGAGCAGCGAGGAACAGCACGTTCTCAGCAATGGCAGCAATGGCAATGCGCCCGAGATGGATGTCGATGTGGATGTGGCCGAGGCCAGCTCAACGCTGCCCAGTGCAGCCACAACAACAACAACAACAACAACCACTACAACAACAACGAGCAGCACAACAACAACCACTCCGAGCACACACATATTGAAAATACTGCGTAACAAGCCCGTGACCAAAAAAGGTCGCGAGCTCCTAAAGCAGAGCGACGACGACACGCAGGTGAAGACCCTGGGCAGCACCATCAACAGCATTAGCCGGTATCTGGGCGGCAACGCTTCGGGCAACGCGAACAGCAGCCTGGCCGAGAGCCTTTACGGCACGGCCAACTACTTCCAGATCGTGACCAATCTGTACGATCATTTCTACTGGCAGATCGCCGAGATTCGCACCACGGTCCGCACCGGTTGCGGTCTCGAAATGCAGGCCTACCTCACCGCCCTGCACTCCAGCTACGAGTGGGCGCAGAAAGGTAAGTGAGGAGTTAACTGAGTCAATTTAACAGTAATACAAATTTAAAAATAATATTTTAAAATAATACATACAGTTGTGTTTATGCAAATAGAAGTTTTATACCTCAACACATTCAAAACTCTTTTTAAACAAGCGATATCTTTTTAGAAAGGCTAGAAATTAATTGTTATGAAGCAAAAAAAACTTCTTTTACATTTGTTCATGTTCCTTTTGTTTTTCATCTTTATACACAAATACCTAAGAAAAGTGTTGCTTAAAAAAAAAGTTGAAACTTAAAATGATGATTGTCATTTTATATGCTCTACATGTTTATTTGGGCTTAATATATAAAATATACATACATATAATATATATTAATAAAGCTAAGAACTTTCCAATCGAGCGTATTCAACTGCTTCAGAATCGTTGTTTACAGTTTGAATGACAACTTTCTTGAAATTTGCTTGCTCCAATCTTAAGAGGATATTATCACTAGTCTTTTGAGAGAGATCTAACAATATAATTATTAATCAGCGCCAATGAATCATAACTCCTCATAGATATTTCCAGTTTCTAGTTTGAATATTAACAAGGAATAATCCTGCTATATAGTATCTATATGTATTCTTAATCGGTATGTAGTATTTTATCTGTCCATCATTTTCTATAACAATATAAATTAAGCTTGTCTAGTCAAAGATTATAGTATATTCCGATAGTTAGGTTTAATATCAAGCACAGTTAACTTCAGATAGTATTACCCACTTTTTTTTTGTTTTAATTTGGCTTTTATCTAAGACAAAGACTACATCCTACAATTTGAATTGATCTAGGATGCTAAGTTGTCTAAGAGCCCAAATACTTCAAAAAAATAAAATAATCTACTATGAACTGGATTAAAGCATTATAGATTGTACTAGTAGGTACTAAATTAGTGTAGGCAATTATAGTCTTGTACAACAATATTTGTTAAACAGGTTTTCTGCTACCTTATTGGCAGCTTGGCTAGTTTTACAAAACCAATAACAATTTATTGCATTACCTTAATACGAAGATAACAAGAACATAAAGTCTGATCACTTAACTCATGTGGATTAGGCAGGGATTCTCGTGGAGAGATCCTGCGGGTGGCAGGCAATTATTGTATCTAGATTTGGCAACAGTTTTAAAAAGTATCTTCAAAATTAAATCAAATTAAATTAAATTATGTCTTTTTTATGAGTAACTGATAATTAAAGCTGAACCCTTTAGCAGAGTTGAGTTTTAGAGGCAGACGTAGTTGACTTTTTACTACTGCTCAATTTGATCACTGAACTGATCGCTCTGCTTGCAGCATACGATTCGTCGGGTCGCTATCGTGGCCAACTGCTCTTTGGCAACGACAAGTGGCTGGGCCAGCTGCAGTTCTGCCTGGAGCTGAACCGGCAGCTGTCGGGCAGCGGGGAGCGCAAGCACTTCGAGCTGGAGTTTTATGTGGCGGACATAACGTTGCATCTGCCACGGCTCAATCGAACGGTGAGTACAAACTTGACACCAGCCATGATCGCCCCCGTTGTAAACGCTGCTCTTACACGCAGCAGCAGATGCTGAGCCTGGGCGAATGCCTGCCCAAATCGTGCTCGGCGCACGACGTCCAGTCCATACTCTCCCTGGATCCCTATGCACGCATGCTGACCATGCTGGGCGCACACAATGCCAGCGCCGTCCAGCAGCCGGCTTTGCAGGTGCTCCGGGTTCGCACCGTGCCCGGATTGTACAGTCACTGGCGCCAGCTTAAGTTCCAGGTGTTCATGTGAGTGGGCAGCGGCAACAATAGAAGCACTCTCTGATTCTCTGATTCTGATCCGCAGAAGCTTTCTGCTGACGCTGCTGCTGGTGATGATCGTGGCCACCTACTACCAGCTGAAGATCGACGAGCGGCGCCTGGTCGCGCCGCCCATACCCGCGATCAGCGCCAAGTGCGACGCAGCCACCAAGGGCGCCTACTACGGCAAGCCCTTCGAGCTCTTCCAGATGCGTCCGCTGGGCAGCAATGGCATCGTGGCCACGGACAACGCCCTCGATGCGCACATCGACGTCAATGGCAATCGGCAGCGGCATGTGGACTCACCCTCGAGCGCAATGGATCTGGCCAACGGAGACACCACAGCGTCCACTTCGGTGGGCGGTGGCGGGGGCGTGGTTAAGGCTGTTAAGACTGAGTTGACCGACTACCAGGTGGAGACGGGCAGCTGTGCGGGCGTTGCGGGCACCTACGAAGCAGAGCAACCCATTGGTAGGTGAATTATTATTTGTAATTGACTGATTGACTGAATGTCGGATTTACTGACAAGTTGACTGACTAACTGTTTGGCTGACTAATTGAAAGCGTGCTTGATTGAATGCCTTAAAGTGACTTAAAAACTAGCAGACTAAGATACATAGATTGATTGATTGATTGATTGACTAATTGACTGAATGTCGGATTGACTGACAAGTCGGCTGACTGACTGCTTGGCTAACTAATTGAAAGCCTGCTTGATTGAATGCCTTAAAGTGACTTAAAAACTGGCAGACTAAGATACATAGATTGATTGATTGATTGATTGATTGACTGATTGACTGAATGTCGGATTGATTGACAAGTCGGCTGACTGACTGCTTGGCTAACTAATTGAAAGCCTGCTTGATTGAATGCCTTAAAGTGACTTAAAAACTGGCAGACTAAGATA